>JAWQFJ010001353.1:5000-7500 GCA_034096865.1 Theodoxus fluviatilis
CACACACACACACACACACACACACACACACACACACACACACACACACACACACACACATACACACACGACGAGTACAAATGCAACCACAGCAGACTCAATGCAAAGCTGGAGATCACTCCCGTCTCATCCACCCTTGCCAGTGTGACAGAGATAATTCACTTGGGAAACAGGAGTTGTTTAGTTGGGAAACAGAAGTTGTTTAGTTGGGAAACAGAAGTTGTTTAGTTGGGAAACAGAAGTTGTTTAGTTGGGAAACAGAAGTTGTTTAGTTGGGAAACAGAAGTTGTTTAGTTGGGAAACAGAAGTTGTTTAGTTGGGAAACAGAAGTTGTTTAGTTGGGAAACAGAAGTTGTTTAGTTGGGAAACAAAAGTTGTTTAGTTGGGAAACAGAAGTTGTTTAGTTGGGAAACAGAAGTTGTTTAGTTGGGAAACAGAAGTTGTTTAGTTGGGAAACAGAAGTTGTTGGGAAGCTGCGAGATCTGTGTCAGTTGCTGTTGTCTTTGTCGTGGCATGGTAGGCTGTGCCCCGTGATGGATGGTAGGCTGTGCCCCGTGATGGATGGTAGGCTGTGCCCCGTGATGGATGGTAGGCTGTGCCCCGTGATGGATGGTAGGCTGTGCCCCGTGATGGATGGTAGGCTGTGCCCCGTGATGGATGGTAGGCTGTGCCCCGTGATGGATGGTAGGCTGTGCCCCGTGATGGATGGTAGGCTGTGCCCCGTGATGGATGGTAGGCTGTGCCCCGTGATGGATGGTAGGCTGTGCCCCGTGATGGATGGTAGGCTGTGCCCCGTGATGGATGGTAGGCTGTGCCCCGTGATGGATGGTAGGCTGTGCCCCGTGATGGATGGTAGGCTGTGCCCCGTGATGGATGGTAGGCTGTGCCCCGTGATGGATGGTAGGCTGTGCCCCGTGATGGATGGTAGGCTGTGCCCCGTGATGGATGGTAGGCTGTGCCCCGTGATGGATGGTAGGCTGTGCCCCGTGATGGATGGTAGGCTGTGCCCCGTGATGGATGGTAGGCTGTGCCCCGTGATGGATGGTAGGCTGTGCCCCGTGATGGATGGTAGGCTGTGCCCCGTGATGGATGGTAGGCTGTGCCCCGTGATGGATGGTAGGCTGTGCCCCGTGATGGATGGTAGGCTGTGCCCCGTGATGGGTGGTAGGCTGTGCCCCGTGATGGATGGTAGGCTGTGCCCCGTGATGGATGGTAGGCTGTGCCCCGTGATGGATGCAAGGCGGTTGTCACGAGGGTGACAAGTCAGTTTCTGCCTGGCTACCTTACCTGCTTTGCGGGGTGGGGAGATTTGGCATCCATAATTCCTGGCGTTTTCCACCGTCTGTGCTAGATTTCGTATGAGGCTAGTCTCGGCCCTCAGAAAACACTTGACTTGTAATTCTCTGTCTGAAATGGAAATGACAGCAAAGGCCACGGACTGCATGGTTGGAATGTGCTGTATGTCTCGGCTCGGCTCGGCTGATCTGGTGAATGGCCGCCGATGGAAAAAGACGATGTTGTGCTGTAAACACATGGAAGCAGGTTCCCAAATCTATCAGAATGTCAGTACTGACATGCCTAACCCCTCCCACTCTATTTGGTCGACATCTCGAACTTTCTATCAGAATGTCAGTACTGACATGCCTAACCCCTCCCACTCTATTTGGTCGACATCTCGAACTTTCTATCAGAATGTCAGTACTGACATGCCTAACCCCTCCCACTCTATTTGGTCGACATCTCGAACTTTCTATCAGAATGTCAGTACTGACATGCCTAACCCCTCCCACTCTATTTGGTCGACATCTCGAACTTTTGCTGGATGGCGGCCGTGTCATTGTGTGGTGGAGGGTCACGTACAGCTGTACGTCATCAATGGAAATAAGTGTGGTGGAGGGTCACGTACAACTGTACGTCATCAATGGAAATAAGTGTGGTGGAGGGTCACGTACAGCTGTACGTCATCAATGGAAATAAGTGTGGTGGAGGGTCACGTACAACTGTACGTCATCAATGGAAATAAGTGTGGTGGAGGGTCACGTACAGCTGTACGTCATCAATGGAAATAAGTGTGGTGGAGGGTCACGTACAACTGTACGTCATCAATGGAAATAAGTGTGGTGGAGGGTCACGTACAGCTGTACGTCATCAATGGAAATAAGTGTGGTGGAGGGTCACGTACAGCTGTACGTCATCAATGGAAATAAAAATTGCTTCCCACAGGCTCTTCTAAGTCAAAATGCAAGCGTATCCCGAGGTGCCATAGAACTTTGCCACGCAAACACGCATATCCCTCCCAACACGCCTTCTCTGACTGACTGCACTGAAACTTTCACCAAATGTCTGCAATACTGGTTGCAAATGTCATTTTGACAGATACAACAACCCTTCTTCTACTGCGTGAGTATTACTCGGCGCTTGTCCTATCCGTGGACAGTTTCTTCTCTTCCACGTACTGTTTCATGTTACTTTAAACATACTATTTTGTGATCAATCTAAT
>JAWQFJ010001353.1:15000-60000 GCA_034096865.1 Theodoxus fluviatilis
GAAGGCCCTCGCAGCTGTATTGGGGGGTTTTTAATGCCAAAACCTGGAGGTTCAGCGCCAGCGGTTTTTATTGGATCCATGCACCAGTTGACTATAAGGCGGTGCGCAGTGCAGTGGACGAATAAACATTTAGAGAGAAGAAACAGTCGACTCACAATGAAGGTCGTACCAGTGGTTTTGGAACAATAGGTCTGTGCCCTTCGTGACGGAGACTTTTTCAGAAGGGATCGTGTTTTCGATGGGCGTGAATCTGTCAGCTGAGTGCAGAAATGCGCCGTGTGCCAGACTGAATGCCAGGTCAGAGGAGTCGATGAGATTGTGACGTCATTGTGATCAATGGATGACGTGCTGTTCACGTCTTGTTGTACCACTTACGTCACTTCATGCGCGTCGAATCCTCGGCACAACTGCCAGCCAGCGATTTCGTCTTTTTAATCCGTTTACTCGCTTTTGTTGCATTACGTCATGGACTAGGCGACTCATTGAGGAAGGGAAGACATATTTAATTGTCTGAGACTTTGGCCTCGGTTGTCATGCTATGTACAAGTCCCACAATCATGCCCATGATAGCAACGTCCTTACTATGTCTGCAGGTTTTGTTGTGTACTACTAATTTGACTGTCTCGTGCGGAGTTGGAAAACCCCAACAAAATACTGGTTTGGTTTTTCCTTTTTACATCACACTGTGCATATGAATGTTATTAAATGGCGAGGAGTAAAAAGAAAACTAGCGTTATCCGGTCTTTTCCGATAATGCCATGTCTTTTCCCTCATCAACCAATGGTGACCTCGAATCTCGCGTAGTTTTGCCAAAAACGTGGGTTTTTTCTCTCAGTTCTTCACTATGAGACCAGCTGGCTGCGCAACAAGCGACTGAAATCCTGGCTTGCAGAAAATGTGAAATAGCGCTCGCTTTGGGCCTGCGTCAGACTGAAAGCTCCAGGCGCCTGACCACCGCACCAGTGACACTCTCACTCCTCTCGTCGCCCAAGTCGGCCTCCTCTCTAGATCAAACGCGCTGTGCAGATGAGACATTTGCCACAGGCACCTCCAGGCACGGCCAGTGCAGCGGCCTTACTGAAATCCTGCAGGGAGCGTTGTCCGGCAGCGAGGATGGACAGACAAACACGAAGGAGGCGTCTACTAATTGTTTTATTAAGAAGGGCTTTGGACGAGGGTTCGATGGGAAAGGCATATGACACTAGAGCTGGCATTGCTTCTTCATTCTGGCACACGATACAGACGACTTTGTTACGTTTGGCCTGTGCCAGACCGCTACCACAAGACGGCCTGTTGGAGGGTGGTAGTGCCAATGAGAGAACATCACGACATGGTGAGGCTTTTCACGGCCTGTTGGAGGGTGGTAGTGCCAATGAGAGAACAGCACGACATGGTGAGGCTTTTCACGGCCTGTTGGAGGGTGGTAGTGCCAATGAGAGAACAGCATGCCATGGTGAGGCTTTTCACGGCCTGTTGGAGGGTGGTAGTGCCAATGAGAGAACAGCATGCCATGGTGAGGCTTTTCACGGCCTGTTGGAGGGTGGTAGTGCCAATGAGAGAACATCACGACATGGTGAGGCTTTTCACGGCCTGTTGGAGGGTGGTAGTGCCAATGAGAGAACAGCATGCCATGGTGAGGCTTTTCACGGCCTGTTGGAGGGTGGTAGTGCCAATGAGAGAACAGCATGCCATGGTGAGGCTTTTCACGGCCTGTTGGAGGATGGTAGTGCCCATGAGAGAACAGCACGAAATGGTGAGGCTTTTCACGGCCTGTTGGAGGGTGGTAGTGCCAATGAAAGAACAGCACGACAAGGCGGGGCTTTCCACAGCCTGTTGCCACCTGGGCGCCAGCGATCTTGTCTTGCACAGCTTGTGCCATGACGTCACGCGTGGTCTGCTCCCGAAGCGCGTTGTCCGTGCCTGTCCAAACACAGACTTCAGCCGAGCTGGCTCCGTCCTTTCATGGAGTGTGGGCCTCGGCTCTCGCGCACGGGGTGTGATTTGGCAGGGCCCCTGGAACTCTGCCTGGCTTTATCCAGAGTTCTTCTGAATGCTGCCTCGCTGTGGGGACCGCTCTATCGAACGGTGCCCTGTTGCTTGTAGAGAAAGCTCTATGGAGTCCTGCCTGGCTGCCTGTACAGATTAGCTTTGACACGGTGTCGCTGAATGCAATGAGGATTGGCCTCAGGCAGAGGGGAGTTTGTTACATGTGGTGCTATGGAGTTTTGGGCAGCAGTCCATGGGGTTGCTTATGTGCCTCTCTCATCCATCCTGTCGTGACAGACATGCACACCTTTTTGTCTGTGACAGACATGCACACCTTTCTGTCGTGACAGACATGCACACTTTTCTGTCTGTGACAGACATGCACACCTTCCTGTCGTGACATACATGCAGATCTCCTGTCGTGACAGACATGCAGATCTCCTGTGGTGACAGACATGCACACGCCATTGAGGGGCAGATGATACGTGACCCGTGACTGCCACTACAATATGGTGACATGGCGGCTTCCGCCTGTCCGGGCTTGCCACGTCATCACCCTTTTGTGACGGTCATATATTGGATCAGGCGTCGTCTCATCGACGACAACCACAAACACCTCAACGCCCTCCCCACCCTCGCACTGTCCCAAACCCATTTCAAATACGCTGATTAACCTACACGCAACACCTTTATTCTTCACATGCATCCCAACCCCTCCCCCCTACCTTTACCCCACCCCTACCCCCTACCTTTACCCCACCCCACCCCCCTACCTTTACCCCACCCCACCCCCCTACCTTTACCCCACCCCTCCCCCCTACCTTTACACCACCCCTCCCCCCTACCTTTACCCCACCCCACCCCACCCCAATCCTTAACCCACATGCCCCCCTCCCTTGACCAAAAACGTGTGAAATGCACTCCGAGCAACAGAGGACAAACACATCGGGACGAAAGCGGGGACTGACACACAACGCGTGTCGTTAACATGGGGTGAAGCGGAGACCACGCTGCCGGCACCCTTTGCAGCGAGGCACCGGTCACGTGAGAACGAGTGTGGGTGCGAGTTGGGTTGTTTGGTTGCGTGGAGAATTTGCCTTCAAGTGCCCCTGGCTGCCTCTGTGTGAAGGGCTTCTCTACTACACAAGGAATGTCTCTTGTCCATCTCGTCACTCGAGATTTCAACGAGAGTCAATATTAGCCAGTTTTTCCCGCACAAACAATCGCAGCGCCTGTGCAACTGTCATGCTGGTCAAACAAAAAAGAATTCATCCTCAATGGCGCTGACTGTCGAGCCCCGGATAGTGATGATTAGGTGCTGTACATAAATAGTATCTTTCTCATTTGTATAAACTCTTCATGCATCGTGCATCAGAGCGTCTAGTCCAGTCGGTAAAGATGATATTGATGATGATGATGACGACGACGACGACAACGATGATGATGACGATGATGATGATGATGATGGTGATGGTGGTGGTTGTGGTGGTGGAGATGATGATAGTGATGAGGATGATGACGATGAGGATGATTGTTGTTGTTGCTGGTGGTGTGATGGTGCTATCATCATCATGGACGATTCCGTCTTGTCTTGCAGCCAAGAAAGTGGACCCTGCCAAGCCTGTCAAGCACGACTACAAGCACCAGGTGCCCTCCAAATTCGAGGGAATCCCCACCTACACCAGTAAGTAGTCCCCACCTACACCAGTAAGTAGTGCCCACCTACACCAGTAAGTAGTGCCCACCTACACCAGTAAGTAGTGCCCACCTACACCAGTAAGTAGTGCCCACCTACACCAGTAAGTAGTGCCCACCTACACCAGTAAGTAGTGCCCACCTACACCAGTAAGTAGTCCCCACCTACACCAGTAAGTAGTGCCCACCCACACCAGTAAGTAGTGCCCACCTACACCAGTAAGTAGTGCCCACCTACACCAGTAAGTAGTGCCCACCTACACCAGTAAGTAGTGCCCACCTACACCAGTAAGTAGTCCCCACCTACACCAGTAAGTAGTGCCCACCTACACCAGTAAGTAGTGCCCACCTACACCAGTAAGTAGTGCCCACCTACACCAGTAAGTAGTGCCCACCTACACCAGTAAGTAGTGCCCACCTACACCAGTAAGTAGTGCCCACCTACACCAGTAAGTAGTGCCCACCTACACCAGTAAGTAGTCCCCACCTACACCAGTAAGTAGTGCCCACCTACACCAGTAAGTAGTGCCCACCTACACCAGTAAGTAGTGCCCACCTACACCAGTAAGTAGTGCCCACCTACACCAGTAAGTAGTGCCCACCTACACCAGTAAGTAGTGCCCACCTACACCAGTAAGTAGTGCCCACCTACACCAGTAAGTAGTCCCCACCTACACCAGTAAGTAGTGCCCACCTACACCAGTAAGTAGTGCCCACCTACACCAGTAAGTAGTGCTACCTACACCAGTAAGTAGTGCCCACCTACACCAGTAAGTAGTCCCCACCTACACCAGTAAGTAGTGCCCACCTACACCAGTAAGTAGTGCCCACCTACACCAGTAAGTAGTGCCCACCTACACCAGTAAGTAGTGCCCACCTACACCAGTAAGTAGTCCCCACCTACACCAGTAAGTAGTGCCCACCTACACCAGTAAGTAGTGCCCACCTACACCAGTAAGTAGTGCCCACCTACACCAGTAAGTAGTCCCCACCTACACCAGTAAGTAGTGCCCACCTACACCAGTAAGTAGTGCCCACCTACACCAGTAAGTAGTGCCCACCTACACCAGTAAGTAGTGCCCACCTACACCAGTAAGTAGTCCCCACCTACACCAGTAAGTAGTGCCCACCTACACCAGTAAGTAGTGCCCACCTACACCAGTAAGTAGTGCCCACCTACACCAGTAAGTAGTCCCCACCTACACCAGTAAGTAGTGCCCACCTACACCAGTAAGTAGTGCCCACCTACACCAGTAAGTAGTGCCCACCTACACCAGTAAGTAGTGCCCACCTACACCAGTAAGTAGTGCCCACCTACACCAGTAAGTAGTGCCCACCTACACCAGTAAGTAGTGCCCACCTACACCAGTAAGTAGTGCCCACCTACACCAGTAAGTAGTGCCCACCTACACCAGTAAGTAGTGCCCACCTACACCAGTAAGTAGTGCCCACCCACACCAGTAAGTAGTGCCCACCTACACCAGTAAGTAGTGCCCACCTACACCAGTAAGTAGTGCCCACCTACACCAGTAAGTAGTCCCCACCTACACCAGTAAGTAGTGCCCACCTACACCAGTAAGTAGTGCCCACCTACACCAGTAAGTAGTGCCCACCTACACCAGTAAGTAGTGCCCACCTACACCAGTAAGTAGTGCCCACCTACACCAGTAAGTAGTCCCCACCTACACCAGTAAGTAGTCCCCACCTACACCAGTAAGTAGTCCCCACCTACACCAGTAAGTAGTGCCCACCTACACCAGTAAGTAGTGCCCACCTACACCAGTAAGTAGTGCCCACCTACACCAGTAAGTAGTGCCCACCTACACCAGTAAGTAGTGCCCACCTACACCAGTAAGTAGTCCCCACCTACACCAGTAAGTAGTCCCCACCTACACCAGTAAGTAGTCCCCACCTACACCAGTAAGTAGTCCCCACCTACACCAGTAAGTAGTGCCCACCTACACCAGTAAGTAGTGCCCACCTACACCAGTAAGTAGTGCCCACCTACACCAGTAAGTAGTGCCCACCTACACCAGTAAGTAGTCCCAACCTACACCAGTAAGTAGTCCCCACCTACACCAGTAAGTAGTGCCCACCTACACCAGTAAGTAGTGCCCACCTACACCAGTAAGTAGTCCCCACCTACACCAGTAAGTAGTGCCCACCTACACCAGTAAGTAGTGCCCACCTACACCAGTAAGTAGTGCCCACCTACACCAGTAAGTAGTGCCCACCTACACCAGTAAGTAGTGCCCACCCACACCAGTAAGTAGTGCCCACCCACACCAGTAAGTAGTGCCCACCTACACCAGTAAGTAGTGCCCACCTACACCAGTAAGTAGTGCCCACCTACACCAGTAAGTAGTGCCCACCTACACCAGTAAGTAGTCCCCACCTACACCAGTAAGTAGTGCCCACCTACACCAGTAAGTAGTGCCCACCTACACCAGTAAGTAGTGCCCACCTACACCAGTAAGTAGTCCCCACCTACACCAGTAAGTAGTGCCCACCTACACCAGTAAGTAGTGCCCACCTACACCAGTAAGTAGTGCCCACCTACACCAGTAAGTAGTCCCCACCTACACCAGTAAGTAGTGCCCACCTACACCAGTAAGTAGTCCCCACCTACACCAGTAAGTAGTGCCCACCTACACCAGTAAGTAGTCCCCACCTACACCAGTAAGTAGTGCCCACCTACACCAGTAAGTAGTCCCCACCTACACCAGTAAGTAGTGCCCACCTACACCAGTAAGTAGTGCCCACCTACACCAGTAAGTAGTCCCCACCTACACCAGTAAGTAGTGCCCACCTACACCAGTAAGTAGTCCCCACCTACACCAGTAAGTAGTGCCCACCTACACCAGTAAGTAGTGCCCACCTACACCAGTAAGTAGTGCCCACCTACACCAGTAAGTAGTCCCACCTACACCAGTAAGTAGTGCCCACCTACACCAGTAAGTAGTCCCCACCTACACCAGTAAGTAGTGCCCACCTACACCAGTAAGTAGTGCCCACCTACACCAGTAAGTAGTCCCCACCTACACCAGTAAGTAGTGCCCACCTACACCAGTAAGTAGTGCCCACCTACACCAGTAAGTAGTGCCCACCTACACCAGTAAGTAGTCCCCACCTACACCAGTAAGTAGTGCCCACCCACACCAGTAAGTAGTGCCCACCTACACCAGTAAGTAGTGCCCACCTACACCAGTAAGTAGTGCCCACCTACACCAGTAAGTAGTGCCCACCTACACCAGTAAGTAGTGCCCACCTACACCAGTAAGTAGTGCCCACCTACACCAGTAAGTAGTGCCCACCTACACCAGTAAGTAGTGCCCACCTACACCAGTAAGTAGTGCCCACCTACACCAGTAAGTAGTCCCCACCTACACCAGTAAGTAGTGCCCACCTACACCAGTAAGTAGTCCCCACCTACACCAGTAAGTAGTGCCCACCTACACCAGTAAGTAGTGCCCACCTACACCAGTAAGTAGTGCCCACCTACACCAGTAAGTAGTGCCCACCTACACCAGTAAGTAGTGCCCACCTACACCAGTAAGTAGTGCCCACCTACACCAGTAAGTAGTGCCCACCTACACCAGTAAGTAGTGCCCACCTACACCAGTAAGTAGTGCCCACCTACACCAGTAAGTAGTGCCCACCTACACCAGTAAGTAGTGCCCACCTACACCAGTAAGTAGTGCCCACCTACACCAGTAAGTAGTCCCACCTACACCAGTAAGTAGTGCCCACCTACACCAGTAAGTAGTCCCCACCTACACCAGTAAGTAGTCCCCACCTACACCAGTAAGTAGTGCCCACCTACACCAGTAAGTAGTGCCCACCTACACCAGTAAGTAGTGCCCACCTACACCAGTAAGTAGTGCCCACCTACACCAGTAAGTAGTGCCCACCTACACCAGTAAGTAGTGCCCACCTACACCAGTAAGTAGTGCCCACCTACACCAGTAAGTAGTGCCCACCTACACCAGTAAGTAGTGCCCACCTACACCAGTAAGTAGTCCCACCTACACCAGTAAGTAGTCCCCACCTACACCAGTAAGTAGTGCCCACCTACACCAGTAAGTAGTGCCCACCTACACCAGTAAGTAGTCCCCACCTACACCAGTAAGTAGTCCCCACCTACACCAGTAAGTAGTGCCCACCTACACCAGTAAGTAGTGCCCACCTACACCAGTAAGTAGTCCCCACCTACACCAGTAAGTAGTCCCCACTACACCAGTAAGTAGTGCCCACCTACACCAGTAAGTAGTGCCCACCTACACCAGTAAGTAGTCCCCACCTACACCAGTAAGTAGTGCCCACCTACACCAGTAAGTAGTGCCCACCTACACCAGTAAGTAGTCCCCACCTACACCAGTAAGTAGTGCCCACCTACACCAGTAAGTAGTGCCCACCTACACCAGTAAGTAGTGCCCACCTACACCAGTAAGTAGTGCCCACCCACACCAGTAAGTAGTGCCCACCCACACCAGTAAGTAGTGCCCACCTACACCAGTAAGTAGTGCCCACCTACACCAGTAAGTAGTCCCACCTACACCAGTAAGTAGTGCCCACCTACACCAGTAAGTAGTGCCCACCTACACCAGTAAGTAGTGCCCACCTACACCAGTAAGTAGTGCCCACCTACACCAGTAAGTAGTGCCCACCTACACCAGTAAGTAGTGCCCACCTACACCAGTAAGTAGTCCCCACCTACACCAGTAAGTAGTGCCCACCTACACCAGTAAGTAGTGCCCACCTACACCAGTAAGTAGTGCCCACCTACACCAGTAAGTAGTGCCCACCTACACCAGTAAGTAGTCCCCACCTACACCAGTAAGTAGTGCCCACCTACACCAGTAAGTAGTGCCCACCTACACCAGTAAGTAGTGCCCACCTACACCAGTAAGTAGTGCCCACCTACACCAGTAAGTAGTCCCCACCTACACCAGTAAGTAGTGCCCACCTACACCAGTAAGTAGTGCCCACCTACACCAGTAAGTAGTGCCCACCTACACCAGTAAGTAGTGCCCACCTACACCAGTAAGTAGTGCCCACCTACACCAGTAAGTAGTGCCCACCTACACCAGTAAGTAGTCCCCACCTACACCAGTAAGTAGTGCCCACCTACACCAGTAAGTAGTCCCCACCTACACCAGTAAGTAGTGCCCACCTACACCAGTAAGTAGTCCCCACCCACACCAGTAAGTAGTGCCCACCTACACCAGTAAGTAGTCCCCACCTACACCAGTAAGTAGTGCCCACCCACACCAGTAAGTAGTGCCCACCTACACCAGTAAGTAGTGCCCACCCACACCAGTTAGTAGTCCCCACCTACACCAGTAAGTAGTGCCCACCTACACCAGTAAGTAGTGCCCACCCACACCCGTAAGTAGTCCCACCCACACCAGTAAGTAGTCCCACCCACACCAGTAAGTAGTGCCCACCTACACCAGTAAGTAGTGCCCACCTACACCAGTAAGTAGTCCCCACCCACACCAGTAAGTAGTGCCCACCTACACCAGTAAGTAGTGCCCACCCACACCAGTAAGTAGTGCCCACCTACACCAGTAAGTAGTGCCCACCTACACCAGTAAGTAGTGCCCACCTACACCAGTAAGTAGTGCCCACCTACACCAGTAAGTAGTCCCCACCCACATCACCCCACCCACACCAGTAAGTAGTCCCCACCTACACCAGTAAGTAGTGCCCACCCACATCAGTAAGTAGTCCCCACCTACACCAGTAAGTAGTGCCCACCTACACCAGTAAGTAGTGCCCACCTACACCAGTAAGTAGTCCCCACCCACATCAGTAAGTAGTCCCCACCCACATCAGTAAGTAGTGCCCACCCACACCAGTAAGTAGTTCCCACCCACACCAGTAAGTAGTCCCCACCCACATCAGTAAGTAGTCCCCACCCACATCAGTAAGTAGTCCCCACCCATACCAGTAAGTAGTGCCCACCTACACCAGTAAGTAGTGCCCACCCACACCAGTAAGTAGTTCCCACCTACACCAGTAAGTAGTCCCCACCCACACCAGTAAGTAGTCCCCATCTACACCAGTAAGTAGTGCCCACCTACACCAGTAAGTAGTGCCCACCCACACCAGTAAGTAGTGCCCACCCACATCAGTAAGTAGTCCCCACCCACATCAGTAAGTAGTGCCCACCCACACCAGTAAGTAGTGCCCACCTACACCAGTAAGTAGTGCCCACCTACACCAGTAAGTAGTCCCCACCCACATCAGTAAGTAGTGCCCACCCACACCAGTAAGTAGTTCCCACCCACACCAGTAAGTAGTCCCCACCTACACCAGTAAGTAGTGCCCATCTACACCAGTAAGTAGTGCCCACCCACACCAGTAAGTAGTGCCCACCTACACCAGTAAGTAGTCCCCACCTACACCAGTAAGTAGTGCCCACCTACACCAGTAAGTAGTGCCCACCTACACCAGTAAGTAGTGCCCACCTACACCAGTAAGTAGTGCCCACCCACACCAGTAAGTAGTGCCCACCTACACCAGTAAGTAGTGCCCACCTACACCAGTAAGTAGTGCCCATCTACACCAGTAAGTAGTGCCCACCCACACCAGTAAGTAGTGCCCACCTACACCAGTAAGTAGTCCCCACCTACACCAGTAAGTAGTGCCCACCTACACCAGTAAGTAGTGCCCACCCACACCAGTAAGTAGTCCCCACCTACACCAGTAAGTAGTGCCCACCTACACCAGTAAGTAGTCCCCACCTACACCAGTAAGTAGTGCCCACCTACACCAGTAAGTAGTCCCCACCTACACCAGTAAGTAGTGCCACCTACACCAGTAAGTAGTGCCCACCTACACCAGTAAGTAGTCCCCACCTACACCAGTAAGTAGTGCCCACCTACACCAGTAAGTAGTGCCCACCTACACCAGTAAGTAGTCCCCACCTACACCAGTAAGTAGTCCCCACCTACACCAGTAAGTAGTGCCCACCTACACCAGTAAGTAGTGCCCACCTACACCAGTAAGTAGTGCCCACCTACACCAGTAAGTAGTGCCCACCTACACCAGTAAGTAGTTCCCACCCACACCAGTAAGTAGTCCCCACCTACACCAGTAAGTAGTGCCCACCTACACCAGTAAGTAGTGCCCACCTACACCAGTAAGTAGTCCCCACCCACACCAGTAAGTAGTGCCCACCTACACCAGTAAGTAGTCCCCACCTACACCAGTAAGTAGTCCCCACCTACACCAGTAAGTAGTGCCCACCTACACCAGTAAGTAGTCCCCACCTACACCAGTAAGTAGTGCCCACCTACACCAGTAAGTAGTGCCCACCTACACCAGTAAGTAGTCCCCACCTACACCAGTAAGTAGTGCCCACCTACACCAGTAAGTAGTCCCCACCTACACCAGTACGTAGTGCCCACCTACACCAGTAAGTAGTGCCCACCTACACCAGTAAGTAGTCCCCACCCACATCAGTAAGTAGTCCCCACCCACATCAGTAAGTAGTGCCCACCCACACCAGTAAGTAGTTCCCACCTACACCAGTAAGTAGTGCCCACCTACACCAGTAAGTAGTGCCCACCTACACCAGTAAGTAGTCCCCACCCACATCAGTAAGTAGTGCCCACCTACACCAGTAAGTAGTCCCCACCTACACCAGTAAGTAGTGCCCACCTACACCAGTAAGTAGTGCCCACCCACACCAGTAAGTAGTGCCCACCTACACCAGTAAGTAGTGCCCACCTACACCAGTAAGTAGTCCCCACCCACATCAGTAAGTAGTGCCCACCCACACCAGTAAGTAGTGCCCACCCACACCAGTAAGTAGTGCCCACCTACACCAGTAAGCAGTGCCCACCCACACCAGTAAGTATTCTCCACCTACACCAGTAAGTAGTCCCCACCTACACCAGTAAGTAGTCCCCACCTACACTAGTAAGTAGTGCCCACCTACACCAGTAAGTAGTGCCCACCTACACCAGTAAGTAGTCCCCACCTACACCAGTAAGTAGTGCCCACCTACACCAGTAAGTAGTCCCCACCTACACCAGTAAGTAGTCCCCACCTACACCAGTAAGTAGTCCCCACCTACACCAGTAAGTAGTCCACACCTACACTAGTAAGTAGTCCCCACCTACACCAGTAAGTAGTGCCACCTACACCAGTAAGTAGTGCCCACCTACACCAGTAAGTAGTCCCCACCTACACCAGTAAGTAGTCCCCACCTACACTAGTAAGTAGTCCCCACCTACACCAGTAAGTAGTGCCCACCTACACCAGTAAGTAGTCCCCACCTACACCAGTAAGTAGTCCCCACCTACACTAGTAAGTAGTGCCCACCTACACCAGTAAGTAGTGCCCACCCACACCAGTAAGTAGTGCCCACCTACACCAGTAAGTAGTCCCCATCTACACCAGTAAGTAGTCCCCACCCACACCAGTAAGTAGTCCCCACCTACACCAGTAAGTAGTGCCCACCTACACCAGTAAGTAGTGCCCACCTACACCAGTAAGTAGTCCCCACCTACACCAGTAAGTAGTGCCCACCTACACCAGTAAGTAGTGCCCACCTACACCAGTAAGTAGTGCCCACCTACACCAGTAAATAGTCCCCACCCACACCAGTAAGTAGTCCCCACCCTCACTAGTAAGTAGTCCCCACCCTCACTAGTAAGTAGTCCCCACCCATACCAGTAAGCAGTCGCCATTTTGTCCTCAGGCGCCAGTAAAAGTTTGATCAAATGATGCAGTGATGAGGGGTAAAATGTAAAGAGGGTTGAGACCGAGACGTAGGTTATAAGTCGCCATGTAAAACGATCCCTTACTTTTACTTTCTGCGTTGCAGCCGACTACCGCAAGTGGGAGGTGTGTCCTCCTCAGCGCGTTGGCGACGCCGCCACCTGGGCGCCGCCCAAGCAGCCCTTTGAAGGGGAGACAACTTTCCACCGCGACTTTAAGGGCCACGTGCAGCCGCCCCGGAAGTCGATGAAGCCCGTGGAGGCCGCGAAGACATCGGATGCTCCCTTCGACGACCTGACTGGTTACCGCGAGCACTACATCCGCCACCAGCTGCCCGAGCGCAGCGAGAAGAAGGCGGAGGTCTACAAGCCGTCCTGTGTGCCCTTCGACGGGCTGTCCACCTTCAAGCGCGACTACACGGGCAAGTGGGCGCCCAAGTTGGACTCGTGCAAGCCCGACAGCAAGGCCTTCCAGTCCGGGGCTCCCCTGGACAGCATCACCACGGCCAAGAACGACTATAGGTCAGGAAGACTTTTGACCTCACTGTCTCAGATCTCATTCCCTGTATCAGTGTAAGATGACGATATGACATTGCAAACATCACCACGCCCTAGGACGACTACAGGTCAGGAAGAGACCTTTAACTTTTGACCTTTCTGTATTCTCTGTATCAGTTAAGATGACGAGATGAACTTGCGGTCAACAGCACGGCCAAAAGCAACGACAGACCTGAGACAATCCTTTGACCTTTGAACCTTAACGATTAGTACAGCCTAGTGACTGCGTCAATTTAAAATTTCAAGACAACCTTGCAGTCTTAAGGACGGCCAAGGAAGATTTTAGATCAGAGGGAAGCTTTGACCGTTGAATTAATCCTTCAACTGATTGCTTACATCGAAGTGAGTTTTCAAAATGAGCTGACGAAAACATGAACACGGTAAAACAATATTAAAAATACCAGAAGTAGAGCAATGGATGACGGCCCTCCCTACCTTAACTGTATACATTTCCCACTGATTTGCCCTATATGTCACGTGACTTTGCGAAGATAGTAGGCCTACTAGGTCTGAGTAATCGTAAAGTAGAAATACAGTACAGTCTAAGTAATCGGAAAGTAGAAGTACAGGATAGTGAATATCTACGGAAACTCATGTGTGAGCGTCTCTCTTTCAAACAAATCATATCATTTTGAAATAGAATCGTCTACCAGTGGTACTGGAAAGTCTCACCCCAATTCCCGTAGCTGTGAAAAGTCATGCATGGCGCCAGAACTGGAGTCTGTAGAGAACTGCTGGTGGGTTTGCGCTGGTGAGGAAGACGTTGCACTGTATCCTGTGTTCCTTGCAGACACTGGAAAGGAGTTTGTCTTCCCGTCTTCCAGTAGCCACACCAATGCACGCTCTCTGTAGACACTGGAGATGATGCCTTTCAAATCCATCTTCCAGTAGCAACAACAATGCACATTCTGTAGACACTGGAGATGATGTTTGTCAAGTCCATCTTCCAGTAGCAACAACAACGCACGCTCTCTGTAGACACTGGAGATGATGTTTGTCAAGTCCATCTTCCAGTAGCAACAACTATGCACATTCTGTAGACACTTGGAAAATACGTTTTGCTTCACATCGTCCAGTAGCGAGGAAATCTGACAACCCGTTTTGTGTGTGTCTGTCACAGCTTTTGAACGCTGGAGAAAATCGGTGTCACCAATATGTCAGAACCTAGTCTTTGGGGTCACCAGATGTCACAACCAGTCTTGGGGTTGCTTGATGTTACAACCGTTATATTTCTCTCTCAGATTCAGACAAAGAAAATAAACAGTTGTTAACAATTTAATTATTTAATTATACAAAACATGAATCTTTGTAGTTCAATTAATCTCTGGCGATTTCAATCGCCCTACTAAAAACAGACAAATCTCTGGCGACTTCAATCGCCCTGCCAAAACAGACAATTCTCTGGCGATTTCAATCGCACTACCAAAACAGACAAAAATCTCTGGCGACTTCAATCGCCCTGCCAAAACAGACAATTCTCTGGCGATTTCAATCGCATTACCAAAACAGACACTTCTCTGGCGATTTCAATCGCATTACCAAAACAGACACGGCCGGACAAGACGAACAAAAAAACCCCACAGAGGATAGCGTCTCTCTCTCTCTCCCCGGTGTACTCCAAGTTCAGAACAGTACAATACGAATAAAATGAAACGTCTTCACCTTGGTGGTGAGATCCTGCAGAGGATCTTCAGCTGTATCCTTGCTCGTGTCAACACTCAACGTTTCATTGTCCATCTTGCCAATCCACTCCGTCGTCAGTCTTTCTGCTTCCCCTCCTCCCGATGCAGTCGTCGTTCTCTGATGACCTGGCGGTGCTGCCAACGTCCTTCTCCTCTTCTCCCTCTTCTTCTTCCTAATATTCTTCTTCAATCGTCTTCCTCCTCTTCTTCTTCGTCCTCTTCTTCTTCAATCGTTTTCTTCTTCTTCTCTTCTTCTTTAATCGTCTTCTTCTTCTTCTTCTGCTTCCTCTTCAATCGTCTTCCTCTTCTTCTTGAATCTTCTTCTATTTCTCTTCTTCTTCACGGATACAGAACGTCGGTCTGGGGGCCTGACGGTGCTGCTATCCTTCTTCCCCTCCTCTTCAATCTTCTTCTTCTTCACGGATACAGAACGTCGGTCTGGGGGCCTGACGGTGCTGCTATCCTTCTTCCCCTCCTCTTCAATCTTCTTCTTCTTCACGGATACAGAACGTCGGTCTGGGGGCCTGACGGTGCTGCTATCCCTCCCCGTCCTCTTCTGCAATCTTCTTCTTATTCAATCGTCTTCTCCTCTTCTTCTTAGTCAATCATCTTCTTCTTCTTCTTCATCTTTCTTGGCCTCTGGTCCAACGTCCTCGGCTTCCTCGAACCTTTCAATCTCTCCCTCCACTCGATCAGTAGTGACGTTTTTTTTCTAAAGCCACCTGCGTTGACGTCATTCCCTCTCCAAAACATGACGTTGTCCCAAACCTTTAGAATTCCTTGCCGAAAGGCGCAAAAATCCAAGTACATAACAAAATTGCAGAATAACACAGATTACACAAGTATTCACGTACAGAATTTCATCCAAATTAAACACCATGGATTTCTGTACGTGACACCCCCCTTACCCGGGAACAAAAAAAAGCAAATGCCAATTTGTCTTTTTTTTTTTTTTTCTCTCTCTCTCTCTGCGTCTCCCTCTGCGAAAGTTATTTGTCCGGTTGGCACAGCATCAGAGTCAGCACAAAGAAGTGCTTCTACCACCGTCTTCTTCTTCTTCGTATTTCTTCCACCAACTTCTTCAGGTCATCCTGAGTCTTCTTCAGGCTCCTGTATTCTTTCTCAAGACTTTCCAAGCGCTTCATTGATGTAGCGTCCCTAGCGCCACGAGACTCCTCCTCGTCAGCCTCGTCCCTAAACACGTCGATGTCGTCATCATCATCACCGCCTGCCTTGGCCTCCTGTTACGACCCGGATTGCCCGAGGTCTAAGCAAGTGAAAACACAACTCGACACGAGTAAGGAACTTTGAAAATGGAAGAAACTTTGTATTTCAGAATAAAAGAATAATTGTTCACAACACCACGCTCGCAAAGTTCAACATGGCAAGTCAATGATACATTGCAGACACGGCAACAAACAGGTCCGTAAATTGCAACAACAGCACTTGGTTTTTACTTGCCTACAAACGTCGCCGAAACTCTTACCCGGCATATACATAAACCCCGCCGGAAACTCTTACCCGGCATACACAGCAGTCAACCCAGTAAGGTACACAACAGCAATATCTAACTAACCAAACCAATCACAGGCCAGAGCAATCTTACACTGCATACACAAAAGCAGGCCACTCACAGGCCAGAACAATATCACACAGCATACACAAAAGCAGGCCACTCACAGGCCAGAACAATCTTACACAGCATACCAAAAAGTCCGCACAGCAGGTTGTACAACAGCAACACTTACTGGCTAAAACCGCAAAAACACCGCGGAACCACAGAGCACAATCACCCGGTCTACTCACATGTCCGTAGCACCGTCACACAGAGCCCAAGCTCTTCACACCGCTCTATTCCCCGACCATACACAGAGCCCAAGCTCCTCGCCCCGCTCCCCGACAGCAACCTCGCAGCCTGTTCGACACCAAGCGCCCCTAACCGTCAAAACCCCGCTGCATTTATTGCAAAACCCCGCCACTCCGCCTCAAAGAACTCGTGCTGCACGCAAAAACACAGGTTTAACCAACATAATCAAACTATCGCTCAGAACGAGCATCACTCTCAGCGCCCCGACCGCCGCGTTCGTGACAATAACCCCCCACACAAGTGATAAAATACCTCTATTTTATCCCCAACAACTCAACTACACATACAGACAAATGGAACGGAACAACATGGCTTCACCAAACCGAAAACTTCCTCCGTCCTCCACCATCTTCCCCTTCCCCGTCCCTCTTCCACCACCATCCTCCTCTTTGTCTTCTTCCTTCCCCCATCACCACTTGCTTCGACGTTCTTCCACCACCTTCATCGTCCTTCCACCACGATCTCCATCGTCGTCCTTCCACCACCTTTGTCGTCCTTCCACCACGATCTTTGTCGGCGTGCTTCCACCACCTTCGCCGTCGTCGTTCTTCCGCCACCTTTTCCGTCGTCGTCCTTCCACCACCTTCGTCGTCCTTCCACCACGATCTTCTTCGTCGTCGCTGTTCCACCACCTTCGTCGTCGTCCTTCCGCCACCTTCTTCGTACTCAAACGATGCGCCGGGAATGCGTCCCAAGATGACATCACAGACAGGATTGTCGATTACACAGGCTTCCACCTGACCCTTGAAAACTGGTGTCAGCAACTCAATCGAGGCCAAAGGAAGTTCCACTACATCCCCAGCAAACTGTCGGCACTGTCTCACTCTGCCGGTGAGCTGATGTGGCAGCACCAATGCTCTATTGACCCCCACCGTGGAGCAACCCGAATCGAGCAGGACCTTCCCTACCTTGTCGTTCACCACTCCCTCACAGATCTGGAGGGACCCGGGTAATTCTGAAGTGGACAGCATGGCAACACCCCCGTCATGGCATGATGGTTCGTCGACACCCGGAACCGGCGTCTCCGTGCGTAAGCCCCCGAAGAAGGACATGTCCACACATGTCGCCGCGACCTGAGATGTGGGCACCCAATCCGGACAATCCTTCCTTATGTGCCCTTCCTTCCGACAATGCCAGCACGTGAGGTGCCGGACACCCAGGCCGGGACCAGAACTACCAGGCAGCGACGTCCCAGCGGAACGATTCCCGTCGGAAAACCGAGTAGATCCAACCTGTTGTCGAGAAGTCCAACTTTTCCCTGAATCGTGGACCTGCCTATCCCCTGCAGCAGTGATTCCGACTCCAGCAGACCACACATCTGCCTGTGATTTCGCTGCCATGCTCTGCGATGGATGGGCCTCTCGGTATCGCTCGGCATCAGCAATCAGCACCTCCACCGAATCGTAGCTCCGTTCCTTCAAGAAGGTCACCAGGCCTACGGAACAGGAGTTGAAGAGTTGTTCCCTGAGCATCAGATCCACCAAACCACCGAAATCCCTCTCAATCTGCGCCAGTTCGACCCACCTCATAAACAAATGCTTCAGCCGGTTCAAAAAAACTGGAAGCATTTCCCCTTGCTGAGGACGCGCCGACCGAAATCGACCCCGATACCCCTCAGACGAGCATTCGAACGCTTTGAGCAAGTTCGCCTTCAACCCCTCATACGTCATACTCTCCTGAAGAGATAGTTCATGGTAGACCATGAGTGCCTTCCCCCTCAACAAAGACGGCAGGATATGGACCCAATCCTGCGGAGGCCAACCGGCTGACGTCGCGTGGGCCTCGAACCTATATAGGTAACTATCCATATGATCCCCTTTGTCGTCAAAATAAGGCAACTTTGGCCTATCATAACCCTTCGTGGGGACCACTGCTTGCCCACTCTGCACTCTTGCCACCTCCAACTCCACCCGCAGCTTTTCCTTCTCTATCTCCATTCTTGCCTGCCTCTCAGCCTCCCTCTCCTTCTCCTTCGCCTGTCTCTCCGCCTCCTCCGACTTCTCACTTCTCGCTGCATGTCTATCTTCCCTGGCTCGCTCTTGTACATATCGCGCCAGCTCAGTACCTTCCAGACCCAAGCTTTGCGCTTCACATTTATATGCTGCAAAGGGATCCACTCCCCCACCCCACTCTTTCTGATCTACCGACATCCTTGTCAGGAGTCGATTCCCGAAGAATGTTACTCAGCCAAAAAACTCAAACAACAACAAAAAAAAAACAGTGGTAACAAAAAGAACAACACAAAAAAAACCACACACTAATATGCTCAATAACCAAACTGAAACAAACCCACCATTCCACACCTGTAACCACACAATGTACAATGACCCAATCAAAACAGCCAATCACAATAGGCCACCCAAAAAAAATGCATCCAACTACCAGCAAGCCACATAAGTAGGCAACAGCCAGAAAGGAAAATAAACAGTCAACAGGCAGCAATCAAAACAAGCAGCCAACGGCCAGAAAGCAAAACAAATAGGCACCGGCCCGCGAGAAAAATAAACAGCCAACGATCAGCCAGTAAAACAGGACAGCTAGCAACACCCGTAGGCAACAGCCAGCAAGCAAAATAAACAGCCAACGGCCAACAAGCAAAACTGGATAGCTAACAATACACGTAGGCAACAGCCAGCAAGCAAAATAAACAGCCAACGGCCAACAAGCAAAACTAGATAGCTCGCAATACACGTAAGCAACAGCCAGCAAGCAAAATAAACAGCCAACGGCCAACAAGCAAACTGGATAGCTAGCAATACCCGTAGGCAACAGCCAGCAAGCAAAATAAACAGCCAACGATCAACAAGCAAAACTTGATAGTCAGAAAAACAAGTGAGTACCGGCCAGCCAGCCGAAACTTCTAGCAACTTTACCCCGAAACGTTTACAAGTCAATGCTCCCTACTCGTGACAGTCACATCACTAGAAAAATACAAATCACCCCCCAAAAAGAAAGAAAGCAGGCTCGCCAGATGTTACGACCCGGATTGCCCGAGGTCTAAGCAAGTGAAAACACAACTCGACACGAGTAAAGAACTTTGAAAATGGAAGAAACGTTGTATTTCAGAATAGAAGAATAATTGTTCACAACACCACGCTCGCAAAGTTCAACATGGCAAGTCAATGATACATTGCAGACACGGCAACAAACAGGTCCGTAAATTGCAACAACAGCACTTGGTTTTTACTTGCCTACAAACGTCGCCGAAACTCTTACCCGGCATATACATAAACCCCGCCGGAAACTCTTACCCGGCATACACAGCAGTCAACCCAGTAAGGTACACAACAGCAATATCTAATAACCAAACCAATCACAGGCCAGAGCAATCTTACACTGCATACACAAAAGCAGGCCACTCACAGGCCAGAACAATATCACACAGCATACACAAAAGCAGGCCACTCACAGGCCAGAACAATCTTACACAGCATACCAAAAAGTCCGCACAGCAGGTTGTACAACAGCAACACTTACTGGCTAAAACCGCAAAAACACCGCGGAACCACAGAGCACAATCACCCGGTCTACTCACATGTCCGTAGCACCGTCACACAGAGCCCAAGCTCTTCACACCGCTCTATTCCCCGACCATACACAGAGCCCAAGCTCCTCGCCCCGCTCCCCGACAGCAACCTCGCAGCCTGTTCCACACCAAGTGAACGGGAGCCCCTAACAGTCAAAATCCCGCTGCATTTATTACAAAACCCCGCCACTCCGCCTCAAAGAACTCGTGCAGCACGCAAAAATACAGGTTTAACGAACATAATCAAACTATCGCTCAGAACGAGCATCACTCTCAGCGCCCCGACCGCCGCGTTCGTGACACCTCCCTGGCCTTGACAGGGACGGAGTTGCTGGATGCAAAGGCAGCCGGGGACACGCCTCCCACCTCCAGCTGTGCAACACGCTTCTCCAGCTTCCGTTTCTCTGCCTGCCGCTCGCTCCCGGCATCATCGGCCTCCTGTCTGGCAGTCTCCAGGCTCTTTAGCTTCTTCTCCCTGGCACCCTGCTGCAACGCCTCCATCTCTGTTTTCACTGTTGCCTGCTCCTCAACGCCGTCTGCTTGCTCCTGCAGGGCTTTGTTGCGTTCCTCCATCCTCTGGATATCCGTCTCCTTTGTAGTTACCTGATTGTTGAGCGTCATCACAGTCCCCTCATAGTCAGCAATCTCCTGGTCCATCTCGCTGCTCTGCTTTGCCTCCCGTTGAGCAGCATCCAGCGCGGCCTGTCTGGCTGCCAGGTCAGACTCCAGGCGTGTCGTTTGCTGCTTGTGGGACTCATTTTGCTCCTGGATGCGGGCCTCAGCAGCTGCCAGCTTGTATTCCATCTGCTGCCTCTCCTTGGTCAGCTTCTCCAGCATCTTCACCTGGTGCCTCAGCTCCCGCAGCTCACGACGTGCGTCCAAGCGCACCTTCTCCACCTCACGCAGGTTGGCACGCAGCTCCCCAGCCTCTTTCACCACACCAGCCTTCTGCTCCTCCAGCACATCCATCCTCTGCTTGTCGTCTGTGACCAGGCGGTTGACCTCGATGAGGTCGCGGCGGATGACATCACGGGTCTCCTCTACCAGCTTCAGCTGTGTCTTTAGCTCTGCCAGCTCCCGCAGGACTGCATCTTGCTGGCGTGCCACGTCCCGGATGTTGGTATTCAGGTTCTTGACCTCCCTCTTGTGGGCCTCTGTGGTCTCCTCGAACTGCTGGCGGAAGTCCTTGAGCTGGGACTGAAGGTTCAGGATGTTGGCATGGTCCTGTTCCTGGCGGGCGGCAGCCTCACGCCTCAGCCTCTCGTAGTCCACGCCGGCCTTGCTCAGGTCAGCCTGCAGGCCCAGGTTCTTTTCAATCAGCATCGACCTCTCCTCGTACTCAATGGCGTGGCGTGCCGTGATGTCCCTCGCCTCAGTCTCCCGCTGTCGGCGATCCTCGGCCTCCATGCTTCTCTGTTGCCGAGCAGCCGCTGGTATCGTCTGACCATCAGGGAACCGTCCCATTCCCATGGCATCAGCGATGGGTATCCGTGGTCCCTGCGGTCTCAGCCTCGGCCCCCGACGAATAAATCGCCCTGTGTCCGGCATACCCCGTTTCGTCTGAGCCCGTGTCAAGACATTTGCAGTCTCACCCCTCTGCCTCCTCAAACTTCCCGCTTTCTGCACCATGTCCATCATCTGTGCTACAGAAGGAATAACACCATCGACATTTCCCAGAATAATGTCAGCAAATGGGTTATCAATGACCACGCACAAAAGCTGCCCTGTGTAGAACGGTGAGTCAACCCAAACAGAAGCCAACGGAAAAACATCCTCTGCACCTTCAAACAGAGTAACCCGTTGTTCTTGACCTATGAACTGATCTGGTTGCACCAGTGCCCTCTTAACTCCAGCACAAGTAGCACCAGTATCACGAAGAATCTTCGCTGGTTTGCCGTTGACTGAACCCTGAACAACTGGTAAGATAGATCCTGAAGCTGACAAAAGACTCAGCGCTGAAGATCCAAACTGACCCGAGTTTGACTGACCTCTCAACTGACCTTGAGGTGACCACCCAGTGCTCTTTCTGGACCAGCAATCCTTCGCCCTGTGTCCTTTCTGTTTGCAGTTATGACATTCACCTGAGAAAGGGACATAATGTTTCTTGTCAGGAACATTTTGATTTGATTTTTGTGGCTGTCTTGAGTTTTCCTGCCTCCCTTGCTGACCCGTGTAACATTGTTGTTTTGAATAAGCACGACCCGTGGGAAATCCCCTGCCCCCACCATGACCTCTATGAAAACCCCGATTTTGGGAAAACCCTCTCAAGTTGAATGACTCCTGATAGTTTGGGTTTGCTTTTATCTTTTCTTGCAGTTCCCATTTTGCATGCTCCAATTTCTTTTCCTCTAAAGCAATTCTTTCTTCCCTTTGCTTCCCTTCCATCTCCAATCTTGATTGTCTCTCTTTTGTTTGTTCTCGACGCAGCAACTCTTTCTCAACATGACCAGAAACAAAGTCTGCTAATCTATCGCCCCGCATCTTAATTTTCTCTGCTATCTGTGAGTAAAACTCGAACAGCTGCGCCTCATCCATCTCCTCAGTCTTCATCCTAGAACTCTCCCTGCTATCTTCCTCCGACATGATAGAAATTATCAACAAGGAACAAACCTAGAGATAATGAAACAGGGCGGGATGGCGGGCATTCAAATACACAACTGTCACAATAACACGAACTCACATTGAACAATTACTCAGCCTTCGAGGCAAAACTTGACCAAAAATTTCGCAACCTCAAAACTCCGACATCAAAAGTAAGCATGAAAACGTCGGGGTCACCAGATGTCACAGCTTTTGAACGCTGGAGAAAATCGGTGTCACCAATATGTCAGAACCTAGTCTTTGGGGTCACCAGATGTCACAACCAGTCTTGGGGTTGCTTGATGTTACAACCGTTATATTTCTCTCTCAGATTCAGACAAAGAAAATAAACAGTTGTTAACAATTTAATTATTTAATTATACAAAACATGAATCTTTGTAGTTCAATTAATCTCTGGCGATTTCAATCGCCCTACTAAAAACAGACAAATCTCTGGCGACTTCAATCGCCCTGCCAAAACAGACAATTCTCTGGCGATTTCAATCGCACTATCAAAACAGACAAAAATCTCTGGCGACTTCAATCGCCCTGCCAAAACAGACAATTCTCTGGCGATTTCAATCGCATTACCAAAACAGACACTTCTCTGGCGATTTCAATCGCATTACCAAAACAGACACGGCCGGACAAGACGAACAAAAAAAAACCCACAGAGGATAGCGTCTCTCTCTCTCTCCCCGGTGTACTCCAAGTTCAGAACAGTACAATACGAATAAAATTGAAACGTCTTCACCTTGGTGGTGAGATCCTGCAGAGGATCTTCAGCTGTATCCTTGCTCGTGTCAACACTCAACGTTTCATTGTCCATCTTGCCAATCCACTCCGTCGTCAGTCTTTCTGCTTCCCCTCCTCCCGATGCAGTCGTCGTTCTCTGATGACCTGGCGGTGCTGCCAACGTCCTTCTCCTCTTCTCCCTCTTCTTCTTCCTAATATTCTTCTTCAATCGTCTTCCTCCTCTTCTTCTTCGTCCTCTTCTTCTTCAATCGTTTTCTTCTTCTTCTCTTCTTCTTTAATCGTCTTCTTCTTCTTCTTCTGCTTCCTCTTCAATCGTCTTCCTCTTCTTCTTGAATCCTCTTCTATTTCTCTTCTTCTTCACGGATACAGAACGTCGGTCTGGGGGCCTGACGGTGCTGCTATCCTTCTTCCCCTCCTCTTCAATCTTCTTCTTCTTCACGGATACAGAACGTCGGTCTGGGGGCCTGACGGTGCTGCTATCCTTCTTCCCCTCCTCTTCAATCTTCTTCTTCTTCACGGATACAGAACGTCGGTCTGGGGGCCTGACGGTGCTGCTATCCTTCTTCCCCTCCTCTTCAATCTTCTTCTTCTTCACGGATACAGAACGTCGGTCTGGGGGCCTGACGGTGCTGCTATCCCTCCCCGTCCTCTTCTGCAATCTTCTTCTTATTCAATCGTCTTCTCCTCTTCTTCTTAGTCAATCATCTTCTTCTTCTTCTTCATCTTTCTTGGCCTCTGGTCCAACGTCCTCGGCTTCCTCGAACCTTCCAATCTCTCCCTCTACTCGATCAGTAGTGACGTTTTTTTTCTAAAGCCACCTGCGTTGACGTCATTCCCTCTCCAAAACATGACGTTGTCCCAAACCTTTAGAATTCACCGCCGAAAGGCGCAAAAATCCAAGTACATAACAAAAATGCAGAATAACACAGATTACACAAGTATTCACGTACAGAATTTCATCCCAATTAAACACCATGGATTTCTGTACGTGACAGTGTCTACTACTGAAAATCTGACAACCCGTTTTGTGTGTGTCCACTACTGGAAATCTGACAACCCATTTTTTGTGTGTCCACTACTGAAATCTGACAAGCCGTTTTGAGTGTGTCTGCTACTGGAAATCTGACAACCCATTGTGTGTGTGTCCACTACTAGAAATCTGACAACCCGTTTTGTGTGTGTCCACTACTGGAAATCTGACAACCCATTTTGTGTGTGTCCACTACTGGAAATCTGACAACCCATTTTTTGTGTGTCCACTACTGGAAATCTGACAACCTATTTTGTGTGTATGCCTACAGGAAGTGGTGCGTGGAGCGTCCCCACTTCCACCAGCCCGACGCCTACAAGCCGCCGGAGGGCGACATGGAGAGGGACACGACGCACAGGCTGGCCTTCAAGCAGCACCCCCTGCAGCCACACTCCATCATCAAGCCCCTCAACGCCGGCGTGATGCGGGCCGGCCACTTCGATGGCGTCACCAACTACAACACGGACTACAAGCCTTGGGACCTGAGCTGCCGCCCCAAGCCCATGGCGCTGGCTGACTACAAGCCCAACGAGGCGCCCTTCGAGGGCCTGCCCACCTACAAGGCCCACTACATCCAGCACCCGCTGCACCCCAACAAGAGCTTCAAGCCGGATGCCTCCGCCTTCCAGAGCGACGCCTGCTTCGACGGCGACACCATGTACCGCCTGGACTACACGCCCAAGTGCATCGAAGCCTGCCCCGTGACGTTGTTCGACACGACCCAGGCCAAGCACCACTACCTGGAGACCGACACCCGTGGTCACAAGGTCTACATCCCCGTCTGGGAGACCATCACCACGCTCGGGCCCTCCGGGCGCCCCGTCGGTTCACCCCAGATGGTCAAGCAGGTCGGGGTGAAGGAAGTGGCTGTTGCCTAGAGTGGAGATGACGTCACTCAGGAGTTTGACGTGGATGTCAGCAGGCAGGAATGTCGTCATCAGCATCCGCCGGCCTCCTCTCCTTTTCGCGACAACTTGCGCCCTCTGTCGGCCGTCTTGAATCGCCTCCCCTTAATGAAGGACGAGGTGGCAGCGCTGCTGAGGTCTTACTATAGATAGACAGGGACTCTGGACTGTTCTCATAACCTCTAGATGACTGCATGTGAGGAAATGTTGTATATTTATGGAGAGAAAAGAAACAAAGTTAAATCTTGATGAAATGTGCGCCCCCTAAAGAGCATGCAAGATATTGACATGTTTACTTAAGTTGAAGAATAAAACTAACAAAATATGCTGTTGCGATGGGAAAAAAAACACTTACCAAACAAGTCTGTGAAAAATTATATTTTGTAGAGAATGATAAAACTGAGCAATGCTAATTTTGTTATGTCATGTATTGTGTCTATGAGGTGGATACTTCTTGTATCAGTAGCAATTTGCAATGTACATTTTCTTTCTCTTTGCAACCATTGATAGATATATGGCTTTGGAGATGACTCAGTGCCTAGATAATTCAGTACTTACGTAGTAACACTGCCTAGATAGAACTGTTTTGTAGTAGTCCTTCGTCTCTTTCGTCATGTCTATTTTTTATGCATGCGTGTCGTGTGTGTGTGTGTGTGTGTGTGTGTGTGTGTGTGTGTGTGTGTGTGTGTGTGTGTGTGTGTGTGTGTACTTGCCCCTGAGTTGACACATCTGTGAACAGGTTCCGAGAGGGTGTAAAAAACGTGTTAGTGCCCCCTATTGTTTCTGTTAGACATTACCACCTGGAGACCATGTCTCAATGAGTCTTTGGACAACGGTGCCATAGACGGCTTCTCACATCGCATCAGAGTTGAAGATGGTCAAGTTTAGGCACGCCGTATCATCACCACCCATAGGTCATTTCGAGCAGAGAGAGAGAGAGAGAGTGAGGAGGCTCATTATATCTGTCTGCAGTCCCAGGATTCTGCTGGAAGTTCGCTTCGTTCCTCTTTCTGTCTGTCTCCGCACTTTCGTCTGCCGTCTCTGCTGTTGTGTTTGGAAACTGCGGGGTTGTGTGCACGTAGATCTGTTTTGTTCATGCACCTCGAGGTAGACGCGCTTTTCTTGCGTTGGGACACACGTTTGTTATGTATCTTAGAATGTACATCTTACTTCCTTTACCTCGTCACCTCAGTGGGAATATTTATACCCACATTGTACACTCGTTTCCACGTTATATTTAAGTTTATTCACTCTCGGATGGACCGATCGAATTTTGATTCTATATATTTTTGTACATGTATTGGAATTCAGCGTAGTGGAACCCTCAGTTAGGTTTATCACTTGGATGACTTTGCACTTCGTAATCAGACTTTTCTGTTCTGCTTCAAAGTACCCAAAGATTGAGCTGCTTTTTGCCAAACTAGTTGTCTGTGTGAACTGCGGCCTGAAAGCCGTCCTGTGTCGTGCCTTCATCGCGTGACACAGCCATTCTGATCTGTGATATGGACCCTGCACCGTTCGTGTGCAGCCAATACATTGTAAGTGCATCTGAAATAAAGGTTCTGTAAAAGAAATGCTTTACATGTGTTGTTTGTATTGCGGGAAAATGCATTGGCTTGCACGCATGCGTGTGTGAAGTATGCTCTTCCATTCCCCCATTGTTTTGTGGATTGGGGAAACTGTTAACTGTTTGTTACAAAGACTGCTTGACAACGTCCACAAAGCCATGTGACATCGAGAGGATCTCCTTGGAATGAGTCGTTGCCAACTGCAGTTTCTGGAGACCAGCAAACCAGAGAGGGAGAGAGTCAAGCGTTTCCAAGATCCATGGTTGCCCTTGGCAACGAAAGGCGCATGCGAAAATTGCGACCTGCAGTGACCAGTGACTGGACACGGCCAAAGTCCGCTCTTGTTGCCACAGGCTGTGTACACGTGACCTTGGCATGTGCTCTCAGCACTCCGCCACTGGCGTCTTCGTCCATAGCAGTCAGGCGACCATGCCAGTCTCCTTCACTTGTGTGAACATGTGCGCGCGCGCGCGCGCGCGTGTGTGTGTGTGTGTGCGTGTGTGTGTGTGTGTGTGTGTGTGTGTGTGTGTGTGTGTGTGTGTGGGTTTGTCTGTGAGTGTGTGTTTGTCTGTGTGTGTTTGCCTATGTGTATGTGTTTCTGTGTTTGTATGTGTGTGTGTGTGTGTGTGTGTGTGTGTGTGTTTGTTTGTGTGTGTGTGTGTGTGTGTGTGTGCATGTGTGTGTACACGCGCGTGTAAGCGACTCTTTTAGTGACCCCTTCTTATCCGCATTGTATGCCGTGGCCCATCCCCACAAGGCCAGCCGTGGCCCATCCCCATAGGAAGCCAGCCGTGGCCCATCCCCACAAGAAGCCAGCCGTGGCCCATCCCCACAGGAAGCCAGCCGTGGCCCATCCCCACAGGAAGCCAGCCGTGGCCCATCCCCACAAGGCCAGCCGTGGCCCATCCCCACAAGAAGCCAGCCGTGGCCCATCCCCACAGGAGGCCAGCCGTGGCCCATCCCCACAGGAAGCCAGCCGTGGCCCATCCCCACAAGGCCAGCCGTGGCCCATCCCCACAAGGCCAGCCGTGGCCCATCCCCACAAGAAGCCAGCCGTGGCCCATCCCCACAGGAGGCCAGCCGTGGCCCGTCCCCACAAGAAGCCAGCCATGGCTCATCCCCACAAGGCCAGCCGTAGCCCATCCCCACAAGGCCAGCCGTGGCCCATCCCCACAAGAAGCCAGCCGTGGCCCATCCCCACAAGGCCAGCCGTGGCCCATCCCCACAGGGCCAGCTGTGGCCCATCCCCACAGGAAGCCAGCAGTGGCCCATCCCCACAAGGCCAGCCGTAGCCCGTCCCCACAGGGCCAGCCGTGGCCCATCCCCACAGGAAGCCAGCCGTGGCCCATCCCCGCAAGGCCAGCCGTGGCCCATCCCCACAGGAGGCCAGCCGTGGCGCATCCCCACAGGAAGCCAGCCGTGGCGCATCCCCACAGGAAGCCAGCCGTGGCCCATCCCCACAAGGCCAGCCTGGCCCATCCCCACAGGAAGCCAGCCGTGGCGCATCCCCACAGGAGGCCAGCCGTGGCCCATCCCCACAGGAGGCCAGCCGTGGCCCATCCCCACAAGGCCAGCCGTGGCCCATCCCCACAGGAAGCCAGCCGTGGCCCATTCCCACAAGAAGCCAGCCGTGGCCCATCCCCACAGGAGGCCAGCCGTGGCCCATCCCCACAGAAAGCCAGCCGTGGCCCACCCCACAAAAAGCCAGCCGTGGCCCATCCCCACAAGGCCAGCCGTGGCCCATCCCCACAGGAGGCCAGCCGTGGCCCATCCCCACAGGAAGCCAGCCGTGGCCCATCCCCACAAGGCCAGCCGTGGCCCATCCCCACAGGAGGCCAGCCGTGGCCCATCCCCACAGGAAAACAGCCGTGGCGCATTCCCACAAGAAGCCAGCCGTGGCCCATCCCCACAAGGCCAGCCGTGGCGCATCCCCACAAGGCCAGGTGTGGCCCATCCCCACAAGGCCAGCCGTGGCCCATCCCCACAAGGCCAGCCGTGGCCCATCCCCACAGGAAGCCAGCCGTGGCCCATCCCCACAAGAAGCCAGCCGTGGCCCATCCCCACAAGGCCAGCCGTGGCCCATCCCCACAAGGCCAGCCGTGGCCCGTCCCCACAAGGCCAGCCGTAGCCCATCCCCACAGGGCCAGCCGTGGCCCATCCCCACAGGAGGCCAGCCGTGGCCCGTCCCCACAAGGCCAGCCGTGGCCCGTCCCCACAAGGCCAGCCGTGGCCCGTCCCCACAAGGCCAGCCGTGGCCCATCCCCACAAGGCCAGCCGTGGCCCATCCCCACAGGAAAACAGCCGTGGCGCATCCCCACAAGAAGCCAGCCGTGGCCCGTCCCCACAAGGCCAGCCGTGGCCCATCCCCACAAGGTCAGCCGTGGCCCATCCCCACAAGGCCAGCCGTGGCCCATCCCCACAGGAAGCCAGCCGTGGCCCATCCCCACAGGAAGCCAGCCGTGGCCCATCCCCACAAGGCCAGCCGTGGCCCATCCCCACAAGGCCAGCCGTGGCCCATCCCCACAGGAAGCCAACCGTGGCCCGTCCCCACAAGGCCAGCCGTGGCCCATCCCCACAAGGCCAGCCGTGGCCCATCCCCACAAGGCCAGCCGTGGCCCATCCCCACAGGAAAACAGCCGTGGCGCATCCCCACAAGAAGCCAGCCGTGGCCCGTCCCCACAAGGCCAGCCGTGGCCCATCCCCACAAGGCCAGCCGTGGCCCATCCCCACAAGGCCAGCCGTGGCCCATCCCCACAGGAAGCCAACCGTGGCCCGTCCCCACAAGGCCAGCCGTGGCCCATCCCCACAAGGCCAGCCGTGGCCCATCCCCACAGGAAAACAGCCGTGGCGCATCCCCACAAGAAGCCAGCCGTGGCCCGTCCCCACAAGGCCAGCCGTGGCCCATCCCCACAAGGCCAGCCGTGGCCCATCCCCACAAGGCCAGCCGTGGCCCATCCCCACAGGAAGCCAGCCGTGGCCCATCCCCACAGGAAGCCAACCGTGGCCCGTCCCCACAAGGCCAGCCGTGGCCCATCCCCACAAGGCCAGCCGTGGCCCATCCCCACAGGAAAACAGCCGTGGCGCATCCCCACAAGAAGCCAGCCGTGGTGCCAGTGGACTGAAGCATGTGCTTCAAGACAGCCGTGGCACGCATTGCACACATTCCACGCAGGTGATCATAGCCCCAGCCAGGAACGCCGTCAGCCGAGATGCTAATGATCGCGTGCCAAAGGTCACGCCGAGGTTTTTGTTGCTGTCCATGCGTCACACAGAGACAGGAGGACGGCAAGCCTGGGTCAATGAGGGATCCAGGGACTTGTCTGGAGATCGATGAGTGCCCGGACCCTTGCTTCCTCCACAGGAATGTATGGAGGTGTCCTTCTCCGTCAGCTGGCGCGTGTCGTCTGCAACAAGTGAGTATTGAGTGTGTGGATGTAAAACAAGCAACGGTGGGCATTTGACTCTCTCCACCTGTTTGTATCATCTCTGTCTCTTTCTGTTGACTCATCTGTCTGTCTGCCCCCCCCCCCCCTCTCTCTCTCTCTCTCTCTCTCTCTCTCTCTCTCTCTCTCTCTTCTCTCTCTCTCTCTCCCTCCCTTCCTCTCCCTCAACCCCCCCCCCCTCTCTCTCTCTCTCTCTCTCTGTCTCTCTCTCTCTGTCTCTCTGTCTCTCTCCCTCCCTCCCTCCCTCCCTCCCCTCTCTCTCCCTCCCTCCCTCCCTCCCTCCCCCCTCCCTCCCCCCTCTCATTATATATCTCTCTCTCCCTCCCTCCCTCCCTCCCTCATTCCCTCCCTTATTCCCTCCCTCCCTCTCTCTCTCTCTCTCTCTCTCTCTCTCTCTCTCTCTCTCTCTCTCTCTCTCTCTCTCTCTCTCTCTCTCTCTCTCCCTCTCTCTCTCTCTTCTCTCTCTCTATATCTATCTATCTATCTATCTATCTATCTATCTATCTATCTATCTATCTATCTATCTATCTATCTATCTATCTATCTATCTATCTATCTATCTATCTATCTATCTATCTATCTATCTATCTATCTATCTATCTATCTATCTATCTATCTATCTATCTATCTATCTATCTATCTATCTATCTATCTATCTATCTATCTATCTATCTATCTATCTATCTATCTATCTATCTATCTATCTATCTATCTATCTATCTATCTATCTATCTATCTATCTATCTATCTATCTATCTATCTATCTATCTATCTATCTATCTATCTATCTATCTATCTATCTATCTATCTATCTATCTATCTATCTATCTATCTATCTATCTATCTATCTATCTATCTATCTATCTATCTATCTATCTATCTATCTATCTATCTATCTATCTATCTATCTATCTATACTGTCTATCTATCTATCTATCTATCTATCTATCTATCTATCTATCTATCTATCTATCTATCTATCTATCTATCTATCTATCTATCTATCTATCTATCTATCTATCTATCTATCTATCTATCTATCTATCTATCTATCTATCTATCTATCTATCTATCTATCTATCTATCTATCTATCTATCTATCTATCTATCTATCTATCTATCTATCTATCTATCTATCTATCTATCTATCTATCTATCTATCTATCTATCTATCTATCTATCTATCTATCTATCTATCTATCTATCTATCTATCTATCTATCTATCTATCTATCTATCTATCTATCTATCTATCTATCTATCTATCTATCTATCTATCTATCTATCTATCTATCTATCTATCTATCTATCTATCTATCTATCTATCTATCTATCTCTATCTATCTATCTATCTATCTATCTATCTATCTATCTATCTATCTATCTATCTATCTATCTATCTATCTATCTATCTATCTATCTATCTATCTATCTATCTATCTATCTATCTATCTATCTATCTATCTATCTATCTATCTATCTATCTATCTATCTATCTATCTATCTATCTATCTATCTATCTATATCTATCTATCTATCTATCTATCTATCTATCTATCTATCTATCTATCTATCTATCTATCTATCTATCTATCTATCTATCTATCTATCTATCTATCTATCTATCTATCTATCTATCTATCTATCTCTATCTCTATCTCTCTCTCTATCTCTATCTCCCTCTCCCTCCCTCTCCCTCCCTCCCTCCCTCCCTCCCTCCCTCCCTCCCTCCCTCCCTCCCTCCCTCCCTCCCTCCCTCCCTCCCTCCCTCCCTCCCTCCCTCCCTCTCTCCCTCCATCTCCACGTGTGAAAACCACTCCAAGCAAAACATCAATTATTGGACATTTGTGGTTCATAGATTCCTAACAGACTCATCGAAATGACACAGTATTGTCATGTTTGTTCTGACACAACAATGGTCAGCGAATTCTCATGATGGTCTGACGCATTCTTCCTATGCCGGTCTGGAAACTGTGTAGTGCCTCACAAAGCCGCGGGGTTGGGGGTGGTGGGTGGTGGGTGGTGGGTGATGGAAGACAAGACCCGATATGAGAATATGTTACCATTCACTGATGCCTCTATGACAGGTTCTTTTTTTTCTTCTGGACAACGAAGAAAGACTTTCGAATTTGGATAGACTACTCCTGAGCGATGCACTATTTGATCGGTGTGGGAAGCTTTCGTACGTAAATGCTGAAACATTGGAGTAGTAGGAACATTGATCGAGAACGCCTGAAAGACAGGAGCATAGAACAGTTTCAGGCCGAAAAATAAAAAGTTTCATTCAAAACTGACTAATTGGGGAAAAGGGAGTTTTGCGGAATGTCAGTGCTTCCTACTAAACTGTTTCGACGAACATTGGATGATTCCACTTGTCGGGTTGGCTCCAGAATCTACTGTTCACAGAGAACGACGATTATAAGTAAAGCAATTATAATATGAGTGGAAAAAATGCCAAACAAAAGTATTCGAAATGACCAACCAAAAAAGTAAATCCAGCACTCAGACCTATAGACAGACAGCATATTATGGTCACGCAGCAGGCGCGCGCACACACACACGCACACACACACACACACACACACACACACACACACACACAAACACACACACATGCACCCACGCACACACACACACACACACACACACACACATTCACACACATGTACTCACGCACGCACGCGCGCACACACACACACACACACACATGCCCTCACACACACACACACACACACACACACACACACACACACACACACACACGCGCGCGCGCGTGCGCGCGCAGTAATGCAAACACTAACCCTACACCCACTCTGACACGAGCACACAGACGGGTATGATTGCAAAGCAGGCCTGGAGAAGCAGTTACGTAGCGGAACAAACGACGTCGGCTGTGCGTGTTTGGCTGAATGCAGTCGTGCAGCCTGGGTGCATCTGTATGCATATTTCACTTGCTACGCACTCCCCTCTCGCCTCACTCACTGCAGGCGGGCGGCGCAGTGTGGCAGTGACAAGACACGCCCAACCATCGGAACAGGCGTCCTTAGCAACCCCTCGCAACGGGTCCGTATTTGTGCACTATTTCCCTCAGCAACCATGCCTGGCAAAGGGAGCGTCATTGTTTCACCTGCCAGAGTATTTTCGCCTGAAGCAACTCTTGTGGAATGCAGATTACATCGACCTGGAATTCTAATCTGAAGTCTTCCTTTATTCACGATGTTTCTGCATATGTAGCATAGGCCTACTTATTTCGCTCGAGACTGTTGCCTTGTGGAGAGTGCTGGCGATGAAAAAGACAAGTCTTGACATTTTCTTTATTCAAGCACACATCGCATGCGTGGCAAATTACGTTGGTAGATTTTTGTGGTAATTGTCTGTTATTGTGGAGTCTTAAAAATGTGCATGGTGGCCAAAGTTTTACGGTAATGAACTTGGCGTAACAGACGGCGAGATGTGTTGGTTGCTTGCGAGATGTGTTGGTTGCTTGCGAGATGTGTTGGTTGCTTGCGAGACTGAGGTGGTTGCTTGCGAGATGTGTTGGTTGCTTGCGAGACTGAGGTGGTTGCTTGCGAGACTGAGGTGGTTGCTTGCGAGACTGTGTTGGTTGCTTGCGAGATGTGTTGGTTGCTTGCGAGACTGAGGTGGTTGCTTGCGAGACTGAGGTGGTTGCTTGCGAGACTGAGGTGGTTGCTTGCGAGACTGAGGTGGAAGTACACACCCCTGTGTTGTTCCAGAAGAGGCGTGGTGGTTGCTATGGCAACCTTTGTGCGATCAATCAGTCGATGCATCGATTTCCGTTTTCATTAAGGACTCCCCTTCCATCGGAACGGCAGACTCATGCAGCGAGGATTCTAACCATTCCGTCTCATTGTTCAGTCAGGGTTTCGTGGTAAAACATTCACGCCCATCGTGTGTGCCCAACATGAAAGGACATGAAGCGTGCTTCAGTGTAGTGTTACCTTGATAACAAGAGTCCACTACGATGCTTGCAGAGCGCTGGTTCAGAATCAGAAACTAACCGCACCCTCGTTGTTCAGTTTAAAATATTTGGATAACACTTTACTATTGTCACCAACGTCTCGAAATAAAAAAATTATGATTTGTTCCTTAAGGATTTCATTTCAGCAGATAGTCGCCATTGGTTCTTCTTTTTCTGTTCTTTTTTCTCTTTTCTTTTTTCCTCCTCCTCCTCCTCCTCCTCCTCCTCCTCCTCCTCCTCCTCCTCCTCCTCCTCCTCCTCCTCCTCCTCCTCCTCCTCCTCCTCCTCCTCCTCCTCCTCCTCCTCCTCCTCCTCCTCCTCCTCCTCCTTATCCCTCCCCCTCCTCCTCCTCCTCCTCCTCCTTATCCCCCCCCCCTCCTCCTCCTCCTCCTCCTCCTTATCCCCCCCCTCCTCCTCCTCCTCCTCCTCCTCCTCCTCCTCCTCCTCCTCCTCCTCCTCTTCCTTATCCACCCCTCCTCCTCCTCCTCCTCCTCCTCCTTACCCCCCCCCTCCTCCTCCTCCTTACCCCCCCCCCTCCTCCTCCTCCTCCTCCTCCTCCTCCTCCTCCTCCTCCCCTCCTCCTCCCCCTCCTCCTCCTCCTCCTCCTCCTCCTCCTCCTCCTCCTCCTCCTCCTCCTCCTCCTCCTCCTCCTCCTCCTCCTCCTCCTCCTCCTCCTCCTCCTCCTCCTCCTTATCCCCCTCCTCCTCCTCCTCCTCCTCCTCCTCCTCCTCCTCCTCCTCCTCCTCCTCCTCCTCCTCCTCCTCCCCCTCCTCCTCCTCCTCCTCCTCCTCCTTATCCCCCTCCTCCTCCTCCTCCTCCTCCTCCTCCTCCTCCTCCTCCTCCTCCTCCTCCTCCTCCTCCTCCTCCTCCTCCTCCTCCTCCTCCTCCTTCTCCTTCTGCTGCTGCTTTTGTTGCTGCTCCTTTTGTTGTTTATTGTTACTATCATTTGTTGTGGTTATTTTTGTTTGTTTTTGACCAAGTTCCAGCAGCACTTGATAACTTCCTGCACAGTCTGCAGTGTAGGAGGCGCTTATTATTTGCACTGACAGCATGACCACAGAGGCAGTGTAAACACCAGCGTCCACTCGAGTCCACTTTATGAATAAGTGACAGGTAATTACCGCGAGAACAGAGCGGTAGACGACGCATGCGCACAGCGATTGGCTTCGCTCCGTTGCCTCGTCACGACTGCGTGAGTTCTGACAGCTGCGGGCATTCCTGGGGACAGTTTTGAGGACGTGTGCGATGGAGACGGATAGTTGAGGCCACTTACAGCTACAGGAACTATTGGGGACAGTTTTGAGGACGTGTGCGATGCAGACGGATAGTTGAGGCCACTTACAGCTACAGGAACTATTGGGGACAGTTTTGAGGACGTGTGCGATGGAGACGGGTAGTTGAGGCCACTTACATCTACAGGAACTATTGGGGACAGTTTTGAGGACGTGTGCGATGGAGACGGATAGTTGAGGCCACTTACAGCTACAGGAACTATTGGGGACAGTTTTGAGGACGTGTGCGATGCAGACGGATAGTTGAGGCCACTTACAGCTACAGGAACTATTGGGGACAGTTTTGAGGACGTGTGCGATGGAGACGGGTAGTTGAGGGTTCTTACAGCTACAGGAACTATTGGGGACAGTTTTGAGGACGTGTGCGATGGAGACGGGTAGTTGAGGCCACTTACAGCTACAGGAACTATTGGGGACAGTTTTGAGGACGTGTGCGATGGAGACGGGTAGTTGAGGCCACTTACAGCTACAGGAACTATTGGGGACAGTTTTGAGGACGTGTGCGATGGAGACGGGTAGTTGAGGCCACTTACAGCTACAGGAACTATTGGGGACAGTTTTGAGGACGTGTGCGATGGAGACGGATAGTTGAGGCCACTTACAGCTACAGGAACTATTGGGGACAGTTTTGAGGTCGTGTGCGATGGAGATGGAGATGCGTGTGACACACAGTAAATAGCTCCAGACAGCCACGTCCTTTGTTTGGGGAAGGAATAGTGGGTAGCACAGGTTATGAAGGAATAGTGGGTAGCACAGGTTATGAAGGAATAGTGGGTAGCACAGGTTATAATATATAAAATTACGATGGAATAAAGATGGATGGACGGATGCTTGAATGGAGTTATGGATAGATGGTTATGAATGGAGTTATGGATAGATGGTTATGAATGGAGTTATGGATAGATGGTTATGAATGGAGTTATGGATAGATGGTTATGAATGGAGTTATGGATAGATGGTTATGAATGGAGTTATGGATAGATGGTTATGAATGGAGTTATGGATAGATGGTTATGAATGGAGTTATGGATAGATGGTTATGAATGGAGTTATGGATAGATGGTTATGAATGGAGTTATGGATAGATGGTTATGGATGGATAAATGATGGATAGATGGATGCTTGACTGATTTGATTGGTGGGGGGATGACTGACTGAATGGATGGACGGATTGATAAATCGATGAATGAATAGATAATGTATGTATGTATGTATGTATGTATGTATGTATGTATGTATGTATGTATGTATGTATGTATGTATGTATGTATGTATGTATGTATGTATGTATGTATGTATGTATGTATGTATGTATGTATGTATGTATGTATGTATGTATGTATGTATGTATGTATGTATGTATGTATGTATGTATGTATGTATGTATGTATGTATGTATGTATGTATGTATGTATGTAGGTAGGTAGGTAGGTAGGTAGGTAGGTAGGTAGGTATGTATGTATGTATGTATGTATGCATGCATGCATGCATGCATGTATGCATGCATGCATGCATGTATGTATGTATGTATGTATGTATGTATGTATGTATGTATGTATGTATGTATGTATGTATGTATGTATGTATGTATGTATGTATGTATGTATGTATGTATGTATGTATGTATGTATGTACTGGGCAAGAAGAGGTCACCTGATGAACCGATGTGAACGTTAAAACCAAACAGAGGTATCCCTTCTGAAGCCCAGTAAATCCCAGTAGCTGTGGTGGGACAAGCAGTTCTGCCATGACAGTCAGTACAGATTTTGTGATGTAACGGTAGGAAATACCAGTATAGAAGGGAAGAGGGGAGTACCGTGAAGGAACAATGTACTGGGGGTGGATGCGGGGGAGAAGCAGCAGTGGAAAGAACTGAACGTGCTTATGCCTAACTGTGAGATTTAGAGTACGGAAAACAGAGAGAAAAAAGGGGGTAGTTAAGCAGAGCATGAAGAGATGAATGGCGGCCAATAAATAGAAAGGCTGGGAAATAAAAGGGGAGAGAGAGAGAGAGAGAGAGAGAGAGAGAGAGAGAGAGAGAGAGAGAGGAGAGGGAGGGAGGGAGGGAGGGATGGAGGGAGGGAGGGGAAGGAGGGAGGGAGAAGGAGGGAGGGAGGGAGGGAGGGAGGGAGGGAGGGAGGGAGAGAGAGAGGAGGAGAGAGAGAGAGAGAGAGAGAGAGAGAGAGAGAGAGAGAGAGAGGGAGAGAGGGAGGGAGAGAGAGAGAGAGAGAGAGAGAGAGAGAGAGAGAGAGAGAGAGAGAGAGAGAATATGTACGTCATACGAAAGATATTTTAAACAAAACAAAATACAAAAGTTAATTTAAAAAGACCACTACCAGAAAACAAGTAAACAGTCCTTCACGATTGGGTTGAGAGAGCAGGTGCTAGTAATAGCAAAGGTTATAGGTTACACAAAGATAGTTCATTAGCTCATTGTTGTGAGGATCGAGACACGTTGTGCCCCAAGCGGCTAGAGCTATTGGTGAATCAAGGAAAGGTAATCACACCTCTTAGCGACATGTAAAACTTCCTGTTTATCGACGGTTTCTGATCCGTTCCGATCATGTTTGTGAATAAATTTACTGTGTAATGTGTAATAAAATGATTTGTTGCAATAATGGGGGTGTTTTGGCTTTTTTTGTAGCAGGCGTTGTGAAATCCAACTCGACCTAGATCTACATGGTATGGGTTTGAATGGGAACGATGTATTTTTCATTATTATCTAAGAATGCAAGCTTGTTTATCAACGTATACACCCCTGTGGAATATCTTTTGGAACTGCAAAGCAATACATACCTGTCAAGAAGGTGATTTGCGGCCAGAAAATCATTCGATTAAGTGAATTCAGTTGCCGCTTCCGCAAAGAATTAGATTTACGATCAAGCGTTGCCCTGTGACCTGCATTTCGATTGTTAAAAAGTAGGATCTTTCAATACCTTTTGATGCATTCAACATACAGCTTTGATAAATTAATGCTGTTCATGGCTTACATTTTCTTCGGATGGGTTTCTAGTATCTCAAAATATAGCTTTTTTTGCGCAAACTGGAGAGAGCTGCCGCCGTTGAGTTGTCTCAAGCGTAGACATCTACGCCATATCTACACGAAAGCAATCCTCTGATTGGTTCCCTGAATAGAATCCTCCAATCAGCAGGCAGCTTTCTTCGCCGTCTTGTCACTAAGCGGTGTGAGTACACTTTCCTTGATTCACCCCTACTCTCGCCGCTAGGTGCAGCGTCTTGTAACTTTGAAGAGCAAAAGCTCGGCATGAGCTATCTTTGTGTAACCTATAATCTTTGGTAATAGTCTCACAACTCCTTTGACACATCCGGGTAGTAATGATCACACTGTTAATACATTTGTGATGAGTCTGTAACCTGATAAAAATGAATGTGCCATCTTTAACGCATGAAATGAAATGCACGTAAAACGTCTATTAGTAAGAGAAAAGTGGCCGCAAGGGCGTAGTAGTGACTTTCGTAAGCAGTGTCAATACCAATGTAGGAGCTTACTGGCTTTGAGAAGAATTGGTTAAACATCCGAGCGTGCACATGTAATGCATATTGGAAAATTGTATGTTTCCTATTTTTGCAATAAAGTGATTTGATATGTATGTATGACCAAGGACTCCTGCCTGAAAGTCAGTGTGGATTCCGAAAAGAACGAGGAACCATCGACATGGTGTTCGCTGCCAGGCAGCTGCAAGAGAAATGTCAGGAGCAGAACTCCGACTTGTTCTCCACCTATGTTGACCTGACCAAGGCGTTTGACACCGTTAGTAGAGAGGGCCTGTGGAAGATCATGGCCAAGTACGGTTGCCCAAGGAAATTCATCGTCTTGGTGCAACAATTCCACGAGGGCATGCAGGCCAGAGTCCAGGACAGCGGAGAGTCATCTGACCCTTTCCCAGTCACAAACGGGGTCAAGCAGGGCTGCGTCCTGGCACCAACACTGTTTAGCCTAATGTTTTCCGCCATGCTGTCAGAGGCCTTCAGAGACGAGGACGTTGGTGTCAACCTGAGGTACCGCACAGACGGCAAACTGTTCAACCTGCGGAGGCTCCAGGCAAAAAACAAGGTTATGACAGACATCATTAGGGATCTGCTGTTTGCCGATGACTGTGCCCTCAACGCTGTCTCAGAAGCCGACATGCAACGAAACGTTAATCTGTTCTCCAGCGCCTGCACAAACTTTGGTCTGACGATCAGTACAAAGAAGACTGAAGTCCTCCATCAGCCCGCGCCTGGAAAGCCCTACGTTGAGCCCAACATCACTGTCAACGGCCAGAGACTAAACACAGTGAACCGTTTCACATACCTAGGCAGCACACTGTCTCAGAATGCTACCATCGATGACGAAGTAAACATTAGAATTGCCAGAGCCAGCTCCACTTTTGGCAGGTTATATCCAAATGTCTGGAACAGAAGAGGCATTACCACTCAGACCAAGCTGAAAGTATACAGGGCAGTGGTGCTCCCCACACTGCTATATGCATGTGAAACGTGGACTGTCTATCAACGCCATGCTAGAAAACTGAACCACTTTCACACAACAAGCCTCAGGAAGATCCTCGGCATAAAATGGCAGGACAAAATTCCAGACACAGTGGTACTGACCAAAGCAGGTCTCCCCAGCATCTTCACCCTCCTGATGCAGTCACAGCTTCGCTGGGCAGGGCACGTAGTCCGGATGCCAGACGAGAGACTGCCAAAGAGACTCTTCTATGGCGAGCTACGGCATGGCCAGCGGTCCCACGGTGGGCAAAAGAAGCGCTTCAAAGACACCCTGAAAGCTTCACTGAAAGCTTTTGCCATCAATCCAGACACGTGGGAACGGGCTGCAATGGACCGATCCACCTGGCGCTCTTCCATCCACAAAGGTGCCAAGACATGCGAGGCAAACAGGATCACTGCCGCAGAAAAGAAGAGGCAAGCCCGCAAGGCCCATGCTGTCAACCCCCCTGGAGACGTCCCACTTGTCCCATGTCCCTTCTGTTCCCGAACCTTCCGTGCCAGGATCGGCCTCGTTAGCCATCTGCGCACACACAGACAGAACCAGTCCCAGCAACCCCCCGGATGACTAGAGTGGTCCTCGTCGACTCGACGGACGAACAACAACATGTATGTATGTATGTATGTATGTATGTATGTATGTATGTATGTATGTATGTATGTATGTATGTATGTATGTATGTATGTATGTATGTATGTATGTATGTATGTATGTATGTATGTATGTATGTATGTATGTATGTATGTATGCATGCATGCATGCATGTATGTATGTATGTATGTATGTATGTATGTATGTATGTATGTATGTATGTATGTATGTATGTATGTATGTATGCATGAATGGGATGATGGGTGAATTGATGGGGTGGATGGATGGATGGATGGATGGATGGATGGATAGATCGATGGATGGATGGATAGATCGATGGATGGATGGATGGATTAATGGATAGGTGGATGGATGGGTGGATGGATGGATGGATGAATGGAAGGATGGATGATGGATGGGTGGAAGAATGGATGGATGGATGGATCGATCGATCGATGAATGGATAGGTGGGTGGGTGGGTGGGTGGATGGATGGATGGATGGATGGATGGATGGATAGATGGGTGGGTGGATGGATGGATGGATGGATGGATAGATGGATAAGGCTTCAGGACCTATCAAACTTTGTAGGCTATGCAATGCAATTTACCGAAATTATTTTCGCTGGAGTATGCACAATTCAAGACCCCATGTCATTCGCCTTTTACAAATGACGCACACAATACGCGGGGGGTATATTCTACCCCCAACCCACAGGCAGTCGCCAAACGCGGGGGATATATTCTACCCCCAACCCACAGGCGGTCGACAGAGGAGAGAAGAAAGCACACAAAACGCGCACACACAGAAACATCAAGTGGACATGCACACAGGAGACGGACGACAGAAGACAAGCATAGACGTAGAAACACATGCAGATACACAGGTGCAAACTTTGAGGCATTCCCAAGCATGCACGTAGCCAGTCACGTGACGGGGAACTACAGAGAGAATGTGAAGACAGCAGTATGGGTGCGTCTGCAATCCAATGACAGGCAATGTCACGGAGCAAAATGTGCTGGGGGGCATCACCTTGCCGACTACATGGAACATCACTATCTCCACTGCCACTCGTGGAACATCACTCTCTCCACTGCCACTCATGGAACATCACTATCTCCACTGCCACTCATGGAACATCACTCTCTCCACTGCCACTCTTGGAACATCACTATCTCCACTGCCACACGTGGAACATCACTATCTCCACTGCCACTCGTGGAACATCACTCTCTCCACTGCCACTCGTGGAACATTACTCTCTCCACTGCCACTCGTGGAACATCACTATCTCCACTGCCACTCGTGGAACATCACTATCTCCACTGCCACTCATGGAACATCACTATCTCCACTGCCACTCATGGAACATCACTCTCTCCACTGCCACTCGTGGAACATCACTCTCTCCACTGCCACTCATGGAACGTCACTATCTCCACTGCCACTCGTGGAACATCACTATCTCCACTGCCACTCGTGGAACATCACTCTCTCCACTGCCACTCATGGAACATCACTTTCTCCACTGCCACTCATGGAACATCACTATCTGCACTGCCACTCGTGGAACATCACTATCTCCACTGCCACTCATGGAACATCACTATCTCCACTGCCACTCATGGAACATCACTATCTCCACTGCCACTCGTGGAACATCACTCTCTCCACTGCCACTCATGGAACATCACTATCTCCACTGCCACTCATGGAACATCACTATCCCCACTGCCACTCGTGGAACATCACTATCTCCACTGCCACTCATGGAACATCACTTTCTCCACTGCCACTCATGGAACATCACTTTCTCCACTGCCACTCGTGGAACATCACTTTCTCCACTGCCACTCGTGGAACATCACTTTCTCCACTGCCACTCGTGGAACATCACTATCTCCACTGCCACTCATGGAACATTACTATCTCCACTGCCACTCCTGGAACATTACTATCTCCACTGCCACTCGCGGAACATCACTATCTCCACTGCCACTCGTGGAACATCACTATCTCCACTGCCACTCGTGGAACATCACTATCTCCACTGCCACTCGTGGAACATCACTATCTCCACTGCCACTCATGGAACATTACTATCTCCACTGCCACTCGTGGAACATCACTCTCTCCACTGCCACTCGTGGAACATTACTATCTCCACTGCCACTCGTGGAACATGACTATCTCCACTGCCACTCGTGGAACATCACTCTCTCCACTGCCACTCGTGAAACCTCACTCTCTCCACTGCCACTCGTGGAACATTACTCTCTCCACTGCCACTCGTGGAACATTACTATCTCCACTGCCACTCGTGGAACATTACTCTCTCCACTGCCACTCGTGGAACATTACTATCTCCACTGCCACTCGTGGAACATCACTCTCTCCACTGCCACTCATGAAACATCACTCTCTCCACTGCCACTCATGAAACATCACTCTCTCCACTGTAAACTCGTGGAACATCACTATCTCCACTGCCACTCATGGAACATCACTATCTCCACTGCCACTCATGGAACATCACTTTCTCCACTGCCACTCGTGGAACATTACTCTCTCCACTGCCACTCATGGAACATCACTCTCTCCACTGCCACTCATGGAACATCACTCTCTCCACTGCCACTCATGGAACATTACTATCTCCACTGCCACACGTGGAACATCACTATCTCCACTGCCACTCATGGAACATCACTATCTCCACTGCCACTCGTGGAACATCAGTATCTCCACTGCCACTCGTGGAACATTACTATCTCCACTGCCACTCATGGAACATGACTATCTCCACTGCCACTCCTGGAACATTACTATCTCCACTGCCACTCGTGGAACATTACTTTCTCCACTGCCACTCATGAAACATTACTATCTCCACTGCCACTCGTGGAACATTACTCTCTCCACTGCCACTCATGGAACATCACTCTCTCCACTGCCACTCATGAAACATTACTCTCTGCACTGCCACTCGTGGAACATTACTATCTCCACTGCCACTCATGGAACATTACTATCTCCACTGCCACACGTGGAACATCACTATCTCCACTGCCACTCATGGAACATCACTATCTCCACTGCCACTCGTGGAACATCACTCTCTCCACTGCCACTCATGGAACATCACTATCTCCACTGCCACTCATGGAACATCACTATCTCCACTGCCACTCGTGGAACATCACTATCTCCACTGCCACTCCTGGAACATTACTATCTCCACTGCCACTCCTGGAACATTACTATCTCCACTGCCACTCATGGAACATCACTCTCTCCACTGCCACTCGTGGAACATCACTCTCTCCACTGCCACTCGTGAAACCTCACTATCTCCACTGCCACTCATGGAACATCACTATCTCCACTGCCACTCATGGAACATCACTATCTCCACTGCCACTCATGGAACATCACTATCTCCACTGCCACTCATGGAACATCACTATCTCCACTGCCACTCATGGAACATCACTATCTCCACTGCCACTCATGGAACATCACTCTCTCCACTGCCACTCGTGGAACATTACTCTCTCCACTGCCACTCGTGGAACATCACTATCTCCACTGCCACTCATGGAACATCACTATCTCCACTGCCACTCATGGAACATCACTATCTCCACTGCCACTCATGGAACATCACTGCCACTCATGGAACATCACTATCTCCACTGCCACTCATGGAACATCACTATCTCCACTGCCACTCATGGAACATCACTATCTCCACTGCCACTCATGGAACATCACTCTCTCCACTGCCACTCGTGGAACATCACTCTCTCCACTGCCACTCCTGGAACATCACTCTCTCCACTGCCACTCATGGAACATCACTATCTCCACTGCCACTCATGGAACAACACTATCTCCACTGCCACTCATGGAACATCACTATCTCCACTGCCACTCATGGAACATCACTCTCTCCACTGCCACTCGTGGAACATTACTCTCTCCACAGCCACTCATGGAACATTACTATCTCCACTGCCACTCATGGAACATCACTTTGTCCACTGCCACTCATGGAACATCACTATCTCCACTGCCACTCATGGAACATCACTATCTCCACTGCCACTCATGGAACATCACTATCTCCACTGCCACTCATGGAACATCACTATCTCCACTGCCACTCGTGAAACCTCACTATCTCCACTGCCACTCGTGGAACATTACTATCTGCACTGCCACTCATGGAACATCACTCTCTCCACTGCCACTCGTAGAACATCACTATCTCCACTGCCACTCATGGAACATCACTATCTC
>JAWQFJ010001353.1:67500-77945 GCA_034096865.1 Theodoxus fluviatilis
GATTGTGGCGGACCCCTCCCACCCTGCTTGCTCCCTCTTCCAGCTCCTTCCCTCTGGCCGTCGTTTCAGGTCCCTCAAAACGCGCACATGCCGTTTTCAGAACTCGTTCTTTCCCACGGCGGTGACGGAGCTCAACGCTGTCCAGAACCTCCCCAGGCAGCTTTGCCGCCGCTGATCCTGTCGGCGGTGCGCACACACTTCTCCACATCTATGACAGTGCCACTTTCTCTTTTGTGCTTCCTCTGGGTTATATGGACTGCTTCTGAGTGTGGTTGGGGGTGGGGGGAGGGGTGGGGGAGGGGGTGGGGGTGGGGAAGGGTTGGTCTTCTTGTAGTTGCGCAGGGTTGTTTTTGTATTGTTCTATTGTATTCTTTTGTGTGGTGACGGGGGGTGGGATGGGGGTGGGGGGGTGGGGGGGTACGTCTTAGTGGTCTTGTCTCTGTTCATATGTATTATTTATTGTCACTTAAAAGGGGGGTGGGTGGGTGGGTGTATCATCTTAGTTTGTTCCTCTTTTGTCAACAGTTCTTAAATAGTAACTTTAATTGTTCATTGTATATTGCCCCATTTACCAGTTAATCCTTTGGTTTCAGGTGCAGTCTTATCTCTTGTCTGTGTGCAGCTGCGTGAGTGAGGTACATCGGGAAATGTCCATGTTTTTTGCATAAACGGCGTGTTAGGGTGTGTAAGCGATGCGTGTGTTTGGCTTTTTGTTTTGTTTCTTTTTTAGCCTTCATCACTTAGTTTTCCTCGTGCTCGTTTTTTAAATGATGTCACTTGGCGCAATAAATTACTGTGTACTGTGTACTGTACCCATTTCCAATCAGTCAGCTCTTGTAATAACCCCATTTCCAATCAGTCAGCTCTAGTAATAAATCCATTTCCAATCAGTCAGCTCTTGTAATAACCCCATTTCCAATCAGTCAGCTCTAGTAATAACCCCATTTCCAATCAGTCAGCTCTAGTAATAAATCCATTTCCAATCAGTCAGCTCTTGTAATAAATCCATTTCCAATCAGTCAGCTCTAGTAATAAACCCATTTCCAATCAGTCAGCTCTTGTAATAAACCCATTTCCAATCAGTCAGCTCTAGTAATAAATCCATTTCCAATCAGTCAGCTCTAGTAATAAACCCATTTCCAATCAGTCAGCTCTAGTAATAACCCCATTTCCAATCAGTCAGCTCTTGTAATAAACCCATTTCCAATCAGTCAGCTCTAGTAATAAACCCATTTCCAATCAGTCAGCTCTAGTAATAACCCCATTTCCAATCAGTCAGCTCTTGTAATAAATCCACAGTCAGCTCTTGTAATAACCCCATTTCCAATCAGTCAGTTCTTGTAATAAACCCATTTCCAATCAGTCAGCTCTTGTAATAAATCCATTTCCAATCAGTCAGCTCTAGTAATAAATCCATTTCCAATCAGTCAGCTCATGTAATAACCCCATTTCCAATCAGTCAGCTCTTGTAATAACCCCATTTCCACAGCCAGACACTGTCTGCTTTTTCGTCCCAATGTTGATACCGACTCCTGTATGACTACAGCCATCACTTTAAGATAATTCCGGAAACGCCCTTTGGATTGCTTTGGATTGTTTTGGATTGCTTTGGATTGCTTTGGATTGTTTTGGATTGCTTTGGATTGCATTGGATTGTTTTGGCTTGCTTTGGCTTGCTTTGGATTGTTTTGAATTGCTTTGGATTGTTTTGGCTTGCTTTGGATTGTTTTGGATTGCTTTGGATTGCTTTGAATTGTTTTGGATTGCTTTGGATTGCTTTGGATTGTTTTGGATTGCTTTGGATTGCTTTGGATTGTTTTGGATTGCTTTGGATTGCTTTGGATTGTTTTGGATTGTTTTGGATTGCTTTGGATTGCTTTGGATTGCTTTGGATTGCTTTGGATTGCTTTGGATTGCTTTGGATTGTTTTGGATTGCTTTGGATTGCTTTGGATTGTTTTGGATTGCTTTGGATTGCTTTGGATTGCTTTGGATTGCTTTGGATTGCTTTGGATTGCTTTGGATTGCTTTGGATTGCTTTGGATTGCTTTGGATTGTTTTGGATTGCTTTGGATTGCTTTGGATTGCTTTGGATTGCTTTGGATTGCTTTGGATTGCTTTGGATTGCTTTGGATTGCTTTGGATTGCTTTGGATTGCTTTGGATTGCTTTGGATTGTTTTGGATTGCTTTGGATTGCTTTGGATTGCATATCCATACTCTGGGAAAACCAACTTAGGTATCAGCACCACTTCCACTATCTGAGGAATGTTCCAGCCTAGTGCGGGCTCATCGCCGCGTCAGTACTTGTTGACCCTACAGTGTGCTATGAGTGCCATCATAGGTACCCGGTCTTACTCTTGTGTAGTAAGGGGGCAATGCCAGATCAGCATCTTGCCCAAGGATACATCTATAGGTTCCTTGAAGCACGGACGCCGCACCAGCTAACGGCAAGCGATCGCAGGCAAGCGCCTTCCCCGCTGGACAGGAGTGCTGATGGACAGGGGCCCGGGTGCCAAGAAGTGCTGTTTGGCTTTTTTGCTGCTAAAACAAACAGACGTAAACCTTCTTTCAGCACTTGAGACCATATCGCTTCAAAGTTGGGGAAACACAACGAGAAGAATGCAAGAACCGTCGCAAGGATTTTCATAGGCTGGCTCTGCTGGCCTTTGTGTAGCCTTGGTGAGCAAACAGTGTCAGTCCCTCTCCAAATTAAGGAAGGCGCAAGCAAATCCCTAGATCAAATGTTGACGCACACTCGCATGGTTTGCGAAGTGTAATTCTTTCCCGAGCATGCAGCAAACATTGACACAACTGCTGACACGCGACTTGATACCAACGACGATGTAGCTCTATGGGGATGAATTTGCGTTTTCTAATCGTGTCCTCGACCTTCATCACCCTTCTGAAGCCATCCACCGGCTCTTCGCGCCCATACACGAACGTAGTGCATGATCGCTAAAATGCTGGACTCTGTAAATGTTCTTTTAAGCTGAATCAGACAAGAAAGAAAGCCTAACTGTGAAGTGCACTGAAAGGAAAAATAGATTCTTCTAATTTACAGTTTGCAAACAAGATAACAATACCAGATGAGCCATTTTGAGGGGCATCTCCTGCATTTTGTGCGGCTAAGATGCCTTGATACAATTAATCGGTTATTTAAAAAAAAAACTGATGATGGAATTGAATGTGAGAACGTTGCAACCGAGATCTCCGTGGCAGAGTGGTCAGCGCGCTTGACCTGCAGTCGCATGCGGCTGATGGGTGCGGTGTTCGAAGCTGCGCGGATACTAGAGTTGCCATCCTTGAGCAAGGTGCTTTACTCACGTTGCTATTCCCCCCAACCAGAAGTAAAACGGGAACATGTGAGGGTTGAGGAGGAAAATTGTGAAAGCTAATTCTGGTGCGTTCATCCGCAGCCTGGTTGCGTGCTTCCCAGGGAGTTGAGATGGAGTTTGAATGATATAAAAGGTAGTCCGATGACCAGGAGGTAAATGTGTGCGGATGGAGCACCCATCAATTGGTGGAAAAGTCGCAATATGAAAAGAGCATCTTATATTATCATAGCTGCATGTTGTGGCCCTCCTAAACCTTCCAAAAAACGGCTCTTCGCCGTAGGTTCTCTTGCCTATCATCGACTGCAAAGAAAACCTTGCACACTCTTAACAGAGTAAACTTGCTACCTACATGTCGAGCAAAAATATTCCTTTCACATCTAAGATTGTTCGGAATAGAAATCAGGACAAAACGGGACTGAACAAGTTAATTACACCGATCGATATGTAAACTCAGTAATACCCCCTCACTACCCCCTCCCCCACCCCCAATCCATCTCAACCACGGATCCCCCCACCCAGCTCTACTTGTTATGGGCTGCTCCCGTGACAGACCAGCGTGAAGTCCCATCATTTCTTGGGAAGTGAAGGGAAGGAAGGAAGTTTCACGGCTTATCAGCCTTTGTAGGCCACGTCAGGCCATTGATCACGAAAATCACCACAGCTGATTGTAGCAAGGGTAAGTCGAGTCCTGAGGCGAGTTTCCCAGAAGCAATGCTAACTCATCCTACGCGGTCCTCTCGCGCTACGAGAGGCAGGTTTCCTTCGCAAGGTATTTTAACATGCAATGAGCGCTCACGGCCAGCGCCTGCGTGGACAGGTTCCTATAGGAGAAAGCTGTAGGGCGCGTTTGTTTGGCCCAAAATCTCGAGAGAATCGCGAGGGCTGGCGTTTCCTACGTTCCTCGCTCATAAGGACGCACTCGCCGTGAAGGCGGAAGGCCGAGGGAGGTCCGGAGCTCCCTCGATACTTCCCGCTGCACTGACCCGGATGAGCCAAAATGGCAGAGACAGTGCGAGTTGGGCTGGTGTTCGAAGATAACAGTGCCTGTAATGTGCCTCTCAGGGTCCGAGAATGGAAAAGTGTACGTACACGGAAGTATTTGCTGTTCGAGTGTTCATTTGTATATCTTGAGGAGTAGGTGTATATGTTATTTCTGGACATACACTACCGAAAATTTGTTATCGCTAGCAAACACGCAACACCGTATACGTACGCTCTATGAATTATGTCTCTTGAATTGATCGAAATGAATCGAGGCATAACATTTCCGACAAAATTGTCTACAGTTGAACCCGGGTTGCTTTTTTTTCGCTGAAAAAGTTCCCGTGCCATTCGATATGACACCATGGTGTGTTCTATGAAGTGAAAAACTTATGTGATATCTGTATCGTCAGTTATTTCCTCTATCGGCAACTTCTTCACCGACTCTGGCGCCAGGACGCAGCCATGTTCTTCCGCCTTGCCAGTTGATGATTGGGCGTTTTTCTAGATGTAGGAGCGTCTCACTCGCCCTCGACTAGCCATTCAGGGAGAATCTCGAGACTTTGGGTCTAACAAACGCGCCCTTGGGCTTCGCAAGCGTTCGCCACGAGCGCTCAATTCTGAACACATTAAAACACCTTTCGAAACGATACGCGCCTCTCGTCCCGCGAGAGGATCGAGTAAGATAAGGATTGCTTCTGAGAAACCCGCCTCCGATCTAACTCTTCGCCTTTCATGAACCGGAGAGGGACGAGCTGAGTGTATTTTTACCCCCAAATCCGTAGGTTTATGCTTTACTATAGAAAGGTTAGCGGTGTCAGCGGGGATTGGGTGACAATAAGCGTAGGTGTGTGGTGTCATGGAGGCATTAACAACGGTGTCATGGCATATTTGATACAGATTTGTAACGGTTGTACAATAGTCACGCCTCAGGCTTCTGCAAGGAAAGGATAGCTTTGAAGGGCAACGTTTACTTACATCTTCTTAAGGAGAAGCAGATCGACTTCCCGTATGCTACGGCACGGCTGTGAAGTCCGGCCGAGAATCCTTTCACTGAATCAAATCCTCCCAACCTGATCTCTGCCATTCAGGAGAAAAATGTGTCTCCACAAACATGAGAGTTCCTTCACCCTTCATGTCAGTTCTTGCGTTCTGTGCACATGTGTCTGCAGTATCAGTCAGGTGCAGCCAATCCTGGCGTGAACTCTGACCTTTGTGCAGCAGCTGGAACAGCGAAGAGGAATGCTGTCTGCGGTGCAAGAGCCCTCTGGGATGGAGAGCATGCGACACAGAATCTCTGCTGGGAGACGCATCCAAAGTGCATCTGCGTACAACGAACTACAAGAATGAGGGAACGGGAGGAATGAAGTGAAGGACGCCGGAATGACGTGGACTCAGCTGAGGAGAACAGCCCAGAACAGAGTGCGTTGGCGAGGTGTTGTTGCGGCCCTATGCTCCACCGGGAGTCTACAGGAATAAGTCAAGTAAGTCAAGTTATCCGTTATCTTGTTTTGGAATTGGATTCGTGAAAATACATTTATCGCGCATTATGAAGTTAATGACGTCCAACGGTTCATTTCGCCGGCGTATACCTTCCACACCCAGAGACAGCTAGCTGGTGCTAAAAGGATATAAGCTTCGTAGTGTCGGGCATAGCTAGCAGAACATGCTGCCTGAATTATACAGGCCACAGAAAAGAAGTGTTGGCTTCCTTGGTGGAGAACGAGAAGGCGACTCCTCATTTACCACCGTTGTCTTATAATAATAATAATAATGTAAGGATTTATATAGCGCCATACCATGAGTTAAGACATGCTCAAGGCGCATACATACACAACCATTTCAATATACAATAGAGAGACATAGATGCGTCCTCCACAACTTGGCTTTGGTCGAGTTGGTATGTAAATGAGGGTGCGCGCGCAACACAAGAATGTAACCAACTTCGTTTGCCAAATGTGCCATAGAACAGCAAACGAAATTTTTTTTTGTGAACGAAGGTACGCAACTCTTGGTAAACTTTCGTGAGTTCTTTTTTGGAAGGAGACCAAGAAAAAAGCCCAAACGAAGGGAAGTAATTCGGATCGATTTCCAAGAACGCCGCACAAACGGTAAGTCTCATCTCACTCTGTTAGTCTGTACTCTGCTGAAACTTTTGCGTGTGTGGCGGACACGGTTGTAAATGGAGTTAGAACTAAAACAAGTATCAGAAGTTTATTTTAGGTGTGTTCGTATCACGTCTGCATTTCATTTGATGTCTTTCTACCAAAACCCACACTTTCCAGTTTTGTGACAGCATACTGTACTAGACGGGCTCCGCTATTTTATATAGATATATTTGTTCTCTACCTATCAAGTAGGGTCAGATAGAAGAGGGATCGAAAAAAAAAGGGTTAAACTGTAGCATATTGAATTTATCATTGAGTGGCAGCAATGAACATTTTTCCCCTTTCCAATTGCAGACATCATGCCACGAAATATGTTTAACGCTGAGATGGACCAGTTGCTTATGGATCAGATCATCTTATCCAATCCATTTAAGTATGGCGTAACATGGGACATGATCTTGGAAAACCTGTTGAAATCCGGTGATGCAGCCCTTTTCCAGGGAATTACCAAGAGCTACACAGTGCGTGGCCGCGCGCTTCTCATCATGGGGAAGCGCCGGGCACTTGTTGCCAAGCAGCTGAGCTCGTAAGTTTATTTTGTCATGAGGCATCCTCTGCGGTGCCAGCTTTTAATTTTATAGCTTGTAATTATTGTACAAATTGTTCATCTACAATTTACAAAGCTGGTGACGTACAATGATACATGTACCTCCAATAATATTGGTGTATTATTTAGTTCTGGAACAGAAGATCATATCTAGGGCTCTTCATAATCCCACTCAGTCATGTATGACAGTATGTACACCTACACACGTATCTCCCTAGTATCAAAATCAACAACCATGGATGTTAAATTGTCGTTTATAATTGTTTCAAACAGATCTGGACTTGAGGAGCCGCCATGCACGGATCTAGACCTTGCGCTGGATGAGGCAATCCAGCTGGAAGACGACAGCAAAGTATCACAGAGGATGAATCAGGAGGAGCGGAGAGAGAGAGAACAAGTGCAAGCATCTGCAGCAGAGAAAATTCTCCAAGCTGCTTTCACAGGCAGAGACCCAAAAGCAGGTACAACAGCATGCCAGGAAGGGGGGAGTTGTGATAAATTTATGTAAATTGAATATTTGTAACGCGCACATATATCTCTGCCAAAGGCGACTCATAATGTGGCAAAGATAAAGGCGCCATAATGTAGGCCCAGCCCGGATTCGAACCAGGATCCCCAGTGCCCTCATACGTGCATGCTCCCACTGAGCCAAACCAACCTCCTGCAATGGTCAATTGTTAGAACTGAATTTTTGTCAAACCTCTACCTTACCTCAATCTTAATTAACCTCTTGGCTCGTGTTGTTAGGTGATGGAAGGCGTGAAAAAAATGATGCTAATTCTGCTATCACCTTTTTGTTTCCTTGTTGTTAATTCATTTTTATTTGTGTGTGTGTGGTGTTCAAGCCAATCCAGACATCCTTGATGCCCAGAAAGCTAACACCTCAAATGTAAGCATTTTATACTGTCCCCAAAAAGAAACGCATAATTAGTTAACCATTGGTTATTTGCAAACTGACTGTCCTGAATGTGGGTCACATGATCCGTATTGTTTTCATGAAATGACAATACAAGGCTTACATGAATGGCCATATACATTTCATTTTGATCAGTTAATTGATATTTTGTAATCGTCGTTTGAAATTGATTAAAATGAAATCCAACTTTCAAATACATGCGTTTCTTTTTTGGGCTATTAGTTGACATTTTGCGTATACTTGTCTATTGCCTGTTGTGTTGTTAGTAGTCCTTGTTAAAGCTTTCATATATAGGTGAATGATGTGAGTGTGTGCTTTGAGTTCTCGTATATAAGATAGGTGCATTATAAATACTCTCATTATTGTTATCATTATTATGCCAAGGATGCTGAGGAAGCTGCCCCTTTGGAAGCTGATCAGGAAGGTTCCAGAAAGGCTGGCCCTTTGGCGGATGGCCCAAGGGTGAAAAGAAGGAAATCTGACTTAATGAAGGTCATGGAGATGCAGGAAGCAAGGTCGGAGGCCCGGCAAGCGACCCTGCTAGAAAGCCAGGCAAGATGGCGGCAAGTGGAAAGCACCGACAAAATGGAGTGGGTAAAACAACAAATGACATTCCGTGTTAAAGAACTTGAGCTCCAAAGGGATCGGTTGGACATGGAGAAGAAACATAGGGAGGAGGAGAAGAAACAGAGGGAGGAGGAGAAGAAACAGAGGGAGGAGGAGAAGAAACAGAGGGAGGAGGAGGAGAAGAAACAGAGGGAGGAGGAGAAGAAACATAGGGAGGAGGAGATGAGACTGAGGGGTGAGGAGATAAGACTGAGGGGTGAGGAGATGAGACAGAGGGGTGAGGAGAATAGGATTCGTTCACTAGAGTCCCAAAATCAAAGGGACGCTTTGATGAAAATGTTGGAGCTTCTTGCCAGCAAAAAGTGAAAAAGGTTTCCAACATACATGTTGTGTCCCTTTGATCCTCCCCCACCATCCATTGTTTTCTTGAGTGTGTGCTTTTGTTTCTTGGTTGTTTTTTGTTGCCAAGGAAACATTATGTCTCAGGCTGCTTGAAGTAGCATATGTAGCTGGTTCAAATTCTCTAAAAACTCTTTTAGTTGTTGATTGTTGTGTTGGTTTCTCCCTCACATTGTCCCTTTGTGAACACTTCTAGTCTACACTGGTGCTAATTTGATTTCTAACTTGTTTAGCCTCTTGTGTAGGGATACACACTGAATAAAGGAAAATGTTATGTTTTCAATTCACTGAACTGTTGCTAGGCTTTTTGTGTTTGTGTGTGTGTGTGTGTGTGTGTGTGTGTGTGTGTGTGTGTGTGTGTGTGTGTGTGTGTGTGTGTGTGTGTGTGTGTGTGTGTTTTCTCTCCATTATTCTGTAATGAATTGCACAACAAAAGGGTAAACTGTATGGAGGGGGTCAAACTAATTCATTCTCTCCCTCTCTCTCATTGTTCATATAACATGACACATTGTTCAATAATGATGTTCTTTAATTAAACTATATCATGACAAGACTCAAGAGAATACTATATCAACAATGGATTAAATCAATCACTCAAATTGTGCCAGTCCACTCTTAGACCGCGCAAGTAGAGGAATGCGCCCTCTGAACCGTCAACAGACTGAATTTCATACAGTACTTAAGATAGTATTTCGCCGAAGGATGACGCTAATGAGGGAATGCGTCACAGATGAAAGTTAGTTCACTGCATTTTGGTCACTTAGACCATCACACACAATCTCTCTCACAAGGCTAATCCTTAGAGAGAGATTAAAACAGGCCATAAACGTGGTGTGTATTCTACACACACACACACAACACAGCTCCACTGTCTGGGTGGAGTTTGCATTCATGGCACTCAGCCTAGCGTCACGCTTAGACTGAGGGAAGATTCCATACGACGAACTTGACATCAGGACTTCAGGGAAGATTGTCCTGTCTTCAGCAGAGGACTTTGCAGGAGTTCTTTCAGAAGTGGTTCGACTGCCACGCGTGATGTGGATGCCCCGGTAATCGAGGAATATAGTCCACAATTGGTAGTGTGCACTTATCTCGTGTGCGCCAGGATCGTAGGCCTCACAATTATAAGCCTGTACTGGGGAATTTAAAAACAGGATAAAAACTGAATGGGGTGGAGTGTTCAGCGGGGTGGGGCGAGTCAGGACTTCAGGGAGGCTTTGAAGGCTGGCAGGGTGGGGACTGAGTCCACGTCCAGGGTATTCCAGAGTCTAATACCCAACGGGAAGAACGAGTGCAGGTACACGTCTGTCCGCGCGTGGGGGACTTGTAGCTTGAGGTGGTGGCCTCTAGTGGAGCGAGCGGTGGGCCGGAGGAGGTCAGGTGGGGCGGTAACGTCCACTAGGCCGTGCATGACCGGGGTATGTCTGTAACAGGCGCCATAATATAGGCCCAGCCGGATTCGAACCAGGATTCCCAGTGCCCTCAGATGTGCATGCTCCCAAAAGCATGTCATGTGGGTGCAATCCATTTGA
>JAWQFJ010001354.1:0-20000 GCA_034096865.1 Theodoxus fluviatilis
GCCTAGCCCGCACAAATGAAAATAAACAAGAAAACACAAACACCAGCACAGAGTTACAGAGTCGTGTATTCGAACACAAAAACAAACTCAACTGCCCGTCCCACACCAGGGCTCACAGGTGCTGACGTGCGGCCCCCGCCGGCACTCAGACTTCAAACACTCAAGCTCCAGCGGCCCCCCGCCGACAGTCTTCATACAGGCCCCCGCCCGGAAAGCTCCACTTCTCCGCTGTCCAAAGAACCCTGAAAAAACACACAACTCACTCATCCGTTCCTTCACAATCAATCATCATACATCCGCGGTATTTACAATATAGAAGGATACAGATAAAATAAGCACTCACCCGTCACCCTGGGGTTCATTCGCTCGAGTGTCGTATCCAGCTTTCACTCGGCAAATATACAATCAATCAGATCATTCGCTCACCCGTGAACACTCCTCAGTCACTACGTCACCCACTCATGCTAAAAATAATCACAGTCAAAACCTAACCACGTGCACACCACCATTCGCCACATTCGATTCGTAACAACCACCCCCCATCAAGCCGAACAAGTTCCTGCAACTTGTGTAGCTTCAATCCTGCATCATCCTGGAACCCATATCCGCCTGCGAATTCCAGCGGCCCTCACACGGTAAGAGATGGAACCTTCATCACCCACCGTGAGCTGCAACCCTAAGTCTGGCAGCATTTGCCCGGGCACCCCTGTGCGGGGAAAAACGTACCCCCGTGCCTCTGCCACGACCTTCGTCTCTACTGCGCGCAGCGCCACTGCCCCCGGACAGCGCGTCGCCCCCTCGACCAACGCGAGGACACACTTGTCTCCCCTGGACGACGAAGGAGTCAACGGGCCCACCACATCCCCGGGACCCACCAAGAGACAACCCGTCGAGTCATGAAAACGGGGATTAAGAGGAACATCCGACCTCTGCAATGACTGCACCCTCTGAGGGGTGATGTCTACTTCAGGACATTTTGCCGCAAGTAGAGGACGGAAAGGCTTCTCCCCAGCCTGAGCCTGTGCCCTTGTCTGCACGGCCCCCCCTAGCTCTGCGCATTGGAACCGAGCTCCCGGAATCCTACCCAGAATGACGTCACACACGGGATTCTCGATGACGCAAGCATCAACCTCACCCCTGAACACCGGAGTATCCAATCTGACCCGTGCGACTGGTAGCTCGACAATATCACCTGCGAACTGTCGACAACGCAGCACGCGTTCCGTGATTTGATCCGGAGTCAGAAAAGATCGACGCACCCCAACGGTCGAGCACCCCGAGTCAAGCATCACCTGCACCGGTCGTCCGTTCAACTGACCCGAGCAGATTTGCAACGAGCTGGGCACCTCATGCTCCAACGTCATAGCACAGCTAACGTCAGGCATCTGTCCCCGACTGCCAGACGAAGCCGATTCCCGGGAGTCTCCACACGGCACCACGACACGAGATGCCGAAACCTGGCCCCCTGGTGCGGGTTTCGCCGGACACTCCCGAATCCTATGGCCCGCCTCCCCGCAGTACCAACACGCGACGTCCCTATCTGGAGGCTGAGATCGCTCAGTGTCCGCACGCCCTCCCCTGTAAAGCCCTCTGCGGGGCCCTGGACGGAAAAATGCTCGACCCCTCTGCACCCCTTGGGAGTTTGGTCGCGAAAACCCAGGTGCCTCAACGGGTGTAGCAACCCCTGCCGACCACACATCAGCAGATGCCTTGGCAGACATGGACTGAGAGGGATGAGCCTCCCGATACCTTTCAGCATCGGCCACCAAGTCTTGCACCGACCCGTACTCTCTCTCCTTTAGAAAGGTGACCAAACTGGCCGAGCAAGAAGCGAGAATCTGTTCCCTCAAAACCAGATTGATGAGGCCGTCGAATGTTGTCTCGATCCGCGACAAGTCTATCCACCGATCCAGGAGATGCCTCAAATGACTCAGATATGTCACCATACTTTCCCCCTGCTGCGGCCTCAAGGCACGGAAGCGAGACCGGTAACCCTCTGCGGAGCACTGGAAGGTGCGCAACAACGCTTTTTTAGCTCCTCGTAGGAGAGCGACTCTCGCAACGATAGCTCATGATAGGTGTTGAGAGCTTTGCCCTTCAAAAGAGAGGGAAGCAGCGTAGCCCAATCCCGTCTATCCCATCCCACGGCACCCGCGTACTTCTCAAAACGAAAGAGATAGCTATCCATCTCGTCCGTTTTGTCATCAAAGTATGGCAATTTTGGACTTGCCGCAATTTTTTTTGAAGGAGTGGAGGCAACAGCCTTACCCACTCTTAATTTCTCCAATTCAAACTGCCTCTCTCGTTCTCTCTCGCGCTCTTGCCTCTCTCGTTCTTTCTCTTGCTCTTGCCTCTCTCGTTCTTTCTCTTGCTCTTGCCTCTCTCGTTCTCTCTCGCGCTCTTGCCTCTCTCGTTCTTTCTCGTGCTCTTGCCTCTCTCGTTCTTTCTCTTGCTCTTGCCTCTCTCGTTCTTTCTCTTGCTCTTGCCTCTCTAGTTCTCTCTCGCGCTCTTGCCTCTCTCGTTCTTTCTCTTGCCTCTCTCGTTCTTTCTCTTGCTCTTCCCTCTCTCGTTCTTTCTCTTGCTCTTGCCTCTCTCGTTCTTTCTCTTGCCTCTCTCGTTCTTTCTCTTGCTCTTGCCTCTCTCGTTCTTTCTCGCGCTCTTGCCTCTCTCGTTCTTTCTCGCGCTCTTGCCTCTCTCGTTCTTTCTCTTCCCGCTCTCTCTGTCTCTCTTCTCTCGCTCGTTCTTGCACATATCTCGTCATTTCCAGCCCTTCCAATCCCAGACTTTCAGCCTCAACCTTGTACGCAACAAATGGGTCAACTCGACCCAAAGGGTCAACCTTGGTTGGCTTCTCTTCCATGTCAAAGTATCACAATATAATCCAAATTATCCAAAACTACTCTGCTAATCTACACGCATTCAGTGCAAAACCCTCCAAATTCCCTACACAAATCAAATTTGACAAGCCAACATAACAGCGCGCAAAAGGCCACTTCAAAAAAACAAAACAACAACCAAAAACCAACAATGCAAATCTGTCAATCGTCCGAACCGACACTTCCGTCAAACACGGAAGGTACACCAGCAAACAATTCCAGCATGCAAGCTGTCGGAACCACTAACTCAAAACATGAAAAATAAAACTTGCTGATCGTCCGAGACGACAGTTCACTTATCACACATTCCCGAGCATGCCCTTGTGAAACCAACTGGTCAGATAAGAAATCACTTCCCCAAGAACACACCCACTCAAAATATTATCGCCCACTCCAAAGCACTCACTGACCCAAGCGGAAAATCAAATAAATCAGAGTGCACATAATATCAATCACAATTCACAGCATGCAACGGTGCAATCGCTGAGCACAGCAAAAATCAGATCATCACAGAGCAAATATGTCAGCCCCCAAAATTACCTCCACAATCAAACGCATGCAACTGTGGACTTACTGAACAAAGCAAAGAATCAACTCAATCGCAGAGCACATAACCTCAATCAAAATTATCCCCCCCCCCCCTTCCAAGCATGCACTGAAATCACTACGGAAACCAGGAAATCAATCAAATCACAGAGCACACAATATTCATTCAAAAATCATCAACCACACACGCATGCACTGTGAACTCGCTGAGCCAAGCGGAAAATCAAATAAATCAGAGCGCACATAATATCAATCACAATTCACAGCATGCAATCGTGCCATCACCGAGCACAGCACAAAATCAAATCAATAACAGGGCAGATAATATCAAACCAACAAATTTACCCCCACAATCCAACGCATGCAACTGTGAAATCACTGAGCCAATCAGGAAATTAATTAAAACACAGAGCACACTATATCAATCCAACAACCATCAAACAATACAACGCAACTGTGAAATCACTGAGCCAATCAGGAAATTACTTAAATCACAGAGCACACTATATCAATCCAAAAACCATCAACAATACAAAGCACGCACTGTGAACTCAAAATCACATTCGCACGCCGAGCATACACATCACAATATTGGCCCCCGCCAAACCGAAATCCAATCAACTTGGTCTTAAAACAAAACACTGTCAAATTCAGGCACTCACACAAAAGGTGAAGTAGGCAGGCTCGCCAGTTGTTACGGACAGGCTAACTGGGCCTCGGGTTTGCCTAGCCCGCACAAATGAAAATAAACAAGAAAACACAAACACCAGCACAGAGTTACAGAGTCGTGTATTCGAACACAAAAACAAACTCAACTGCCCGTCCCACACCAGGGCTCACAGGTGCTGACGTGCGGCCCCCGCCGGCACTCAGACTTCAAACACTCAAGCTCCAGCGGCCCCCGCCGACAGTCTTCATACAGGCCCCCGCCCGGAAAGCTCCACTTCTCCGCTGTCCAAAGAACCCTGAAAATAACACACAAACTCACTCATCCGTTCCTTCACAATCAATCATCATACATCCGCGGTATTTACAATATAGAAGGATACAGATAAAATAAGCACTCACCCGTCACCCTGGGGTTCATTCGCTCGAGTGTCGTATCCAGCTTTCACTCGGCAAATATACAATCAATCAGATCATTCGCTCACCCGTGAACACTCCTCAGTCACTACGTCACCCACTCATGCTAAAAATAATCACAGTCAAAACCTAACCACATGCACACCACCATTCGCCACATTCGATTCGTAACAGTACTGCTGTCACCACTGCTGGTACTGCTGTTGCTACTGTTGCTGCTGTCACCGCTGCTGCTACTGCTGTTGCTACTGTTGCTGCTGTCACCACGGCTGCTACTGCTGTTGCTACTGTTGCTGCTGTCACCGCTGCTGCTACTGCTGTTGCTACTGTTGCTGCTGTCACCACGGCTGCTACTGCTGTTGCTACTGTTGCTGCTGTCACCGCTGCTGGTACTGCTGTTGCTACTGTTGCTGCTGTCACCACTGCTGGTACTGCTGTTGCTACTGTTGCTGCTGTCACCGCTGCTGCTACTGCTGTTGCTACTGTTGCTGCTGTCACCACTGCTGCTACTGCTGTTGCTACTGCTGCTGCTGTCACCACTGCTGCTACTGCTGTTGCTACTGCTGCTGCTGTCACCACTGCTGGTACTGCTGTTGCTACTGTTGCTGCTGTCACCACTGCTGCTACTGCTGTTGCTACTGTTGCTGCTGTCACCACTGCTGGTACTGCTGTTGCTACTGTTGCTGCTGTCACCACTGCTGCTACTGCTGTTGCTACTGTTGCTGCTGTCACCACTGCTGGTACTGCTGTTGCTACTGTTGCTGCTGTCACCACTGCTGGTACTGCTGTTGCTACTGCTGCTGCTGTCACCACTGCTGGTACTGCTGTTGCTACTGCTGCTGCTGTCACCACTGCTGGTACTGCTGTTGCTACTGTTGCTGCTGTCACCACTGCTGGTACTGCTGTTGCTACTGTTGCTGCTGTCAGCACTGCTGGTACTGCTGTTGCTACTGCTGCTGCTGTCACCACTGCTGCTACTGCTGTTGCTACTGTTGCTGCTGTCACCACTGCTGGTACTGCTGTCTCTACTGCTGCTGCTGTCACCACTGCTGGTACTGCTGTTGCTACTGTTGCTGCTGTCACCACTGCTGGTACTGCTGTTGCAACTGCTGCTGCTGTCACCACTGCTGGTACTGATGTTGCTACTGTTGCTGCTGTCACCACTGCTGCTACTGCTGTTGCTACTGTTGCTGCTGTCACCACTGCTGGTACTGCTGTTGCTACTGTTGCTGCTGTCATCACTGCTGCTGCTGTTGCTACTGCTACTGCTGCTGTCACCACTGCTGGTACTGCTGTTGCTACTGCTGCTGCTGTCACCACTGCTGGTACTGCTGTTGCTACTGTTGCTGCTGTCATCACTGCTGGTACTGCTGTTGCTACTATTGCTTCTGCCACCACTGCTGCTGTTGCTACTGCTGTTGCCACTGTTGCTGCTATCACCACCGCTGCTACTGCTGTTGCTACTGCTACTGTTGCTGCTGTCACCACTGCTGCTACTGCTGTTGCTACTGTTGCTACTGTCACCACTGCTGCTACTGCGGTTGCTACTGCTGCTGCTGTCACCACTGCTGGTACTGCTGTTGCTACTGCTGCTGCTGTCACCACTGCTGGTACTGCTGTTGCTACTGTTGCTGCTGTCACCACTGCTGCTACTGCTGTTGCTACTGCTGCTGTCACCACTGCTGGTACTGCTGTTGCTACTGTTGCTGCTGTCACCACTGCTGGTACTACTGTTGCTGCTGTCACCACTGCTGGTACTGCTGTTGCTACTGTTGCTGCTGTCACCACTGCTGGTACTGCTGTTGCTACTGTTGCTGCTGTCACCACTGCTGCTACTGCTGTTGCTACTGCTGCTGCTGTCACCACTGCTGCTACTGCTGTTGCTACTGTTGCTGCTGTCACCACTGCTGGTACTGCTGTTGCTACTGTTGCTGCTGTCACCACTGCTGGTACTGCTGTTGCTACTGTTGCTGCTGTCACCACTGCTGCTACTGCTGTTGCTACTGCTGCTGCTGTCACCACTGCTGCTACTGCTGTTGCTACTGTTGCTGCTGTCACCACTGCTGGTACTGCTGTTGCTACTGTTGCTGCTGTCATCACTGCTGCTACTGCTGTTGCTACTGCTGCTGCTGTCACCACTGCTGCTACTGCTGTTGCTACTGTTGCTGCTGTCATCACTGCTGCTGCTGTTGCTACTGCTACTGCTGCTGTCACCACTGCTGGTACTGCTGTTGCTACTGTTGCTGCTGTCACCACTGCTGGTACTGCTGTTGCTACTGTTGCTGCTGTCACCACTGCTGCTGTTGCTACTGTTGCTGCTGTCACCACTGCTGGTACTGCTGTTGCTACTGTTGCTGCTGTCAGCACTGCTGGTACTGCTGTTGCTACTGCTACTGCTGCTGTCACCGCTGCTGGTACTGCTGTTGCTACTGTTGCTGCTGTCACCACTGCTGCTGTTGCTGCTATCACCACTGCTGCTGCTGCTATCACCACTGCTGCTGCTGATATCACCACTGCTGCTGCTGTTGCTGCTATCACCACTGCTGCTGCTGTTTCTACTGTTGCTGCTATCACCACTGCTACTGCTGTTGCTACTGTTGCTGCTGTCACCACTGCTGCTACTGCTGTTGCTACTGCTGCTGCTGTCACCACTGCTGGTACTGCTGTTGCTACTGCTGCTGCTGTCACCACTGCTGCTACTGCTGTTGCTGTCACCACTGCTGCTACTGCTGTTGCTACTGCTGCTGCTGTCACCACTGCTGCTACTGCTGTTGCTACTGTTGCTGCTGTCATCACTGCTGCTGCTGTTGCTACTGCTACTGCTGCTGTCACCACTGCTGGTACTGCTGTTGCTACTGTTGCTGCTGTCACCACTGCTGCTACTGCTGTTGCTACTGTTGCTGCTGTCACCACTGCTGGTACTGCTGTTGCTACTGTTGCTGCTGTCACCACTGCTGCTACTGCTGTTGCTACTGCTGCTGCTGTCACCACTGCTGGTACTGCTGTTGCTACTGCTACTGCTGCTGTCACCACTGCTGGTACTGCTGTTGCTACTGTTGCTGCTGTCACCACTGCTGCTGTTGCTGCTATCACCACTGCTGCTGCTGCTATCACCACTGCTGCTGCTGCTATCACCACTGCTGCTGCTGTTGCTACTGTTGCTGCTATCACCACTGCTGCTGCTGTTTCTACTGTTGCTGCTATTACCACTGCTGCTGCTGCTATCACCACTAGGCCTACTGCTGCTGCTGTTGCTACTGTTACTGCTATCACCACTACTGCTGCTGCTGCTGTTGTTACTGTTGTTGCTATCCCCACTGCTGCTGCTGCTGTTGTTACTGTTGCTGCTATCACCACTGCTGCTGCTGTTGTTGCTACTGTTGCTGCTATCAACACTGCTGTTGTTGCTACTGTTGCCGCTATCAACACTGCTGTTGTTGCTACTGTTGCTGCTATCACCACTGCTGCTACTCGTCGCTGTTGATCGATCCTGCCATCACTGCTGCTGTAGCTGCCACCGTTCGAAGTTGCTGTTGCTGTTGCTGTACTGTTGCTGCTGCTGCTTCCACTGCTGCTGCTCTTGCTGCTATTGATGCTGCTCCTCTTGCTGCCCAGCCACCGCTACTGCGACTACATGTAGATGCTGCTGCTGCTATATTGCTGCGGTTACTGCTGTTCTTCTCTCTGCCCCACCCATCGCTACTACGACTACACAAAGATTATATAGTATCTTTGGACTACATCAGTACATGAGGACGCTGCTGCTGCTATTGCTGCTGTTACTGTTGCTGCCCCAGCCACCGCTGCTGGAACTACATGTAGATGTTGCTGCTGCTCTTAATTGGAGCTTTGCTGCTGCATGTTGTTGTTGTTGTTGTTGTTGTTGTTGTTGTTGTTGCTGCTGCTGCTCTTGCCTCTGCGTTTTTGAGATCTTAATTGGCTTTTTGTAGTTGACACACGAAAATATATAATGCAAGATCGTGAAGAAATAGGCCTAACTATACGGTCGCTTAAATGAGAATTCGTTCCTAACTCATGCAACAGGATATATATATATATATATATATATATATATATATATATATATATATATATATATATATATATATATATATTAAACACGTATTTCTGTCCATTAATAATAGATTGTCATTGGTGCAGTTACATATAAAAACATGCTACGCTTTACCTCATCACGTTTAGCTCCGATAGGCATCATGAACTCCGATGTCTGCCAACTGTGATGTCTTCGTTTTCTCTGGGGCGATTCTTGATTTTCTGATCGAAAGCTGGATGTAGGACTGTTTAGTAGGGAAATAAGGAAGCAGCGACGGGGGTGGGGGTGAGGGCTGGGGAGGGGAGGGAGAGATCGAGAGGGAGGAGAACGGGTTACTGATCGGTCGCCTCCGCCGATAGGCGTGCTTGTTATCGTGATAATTTTCTCTCGCCCCCGTTTGGTCAATAAGCACGGGGCCAAATGTTCTTTTGGTCCCAGCGTCTCCATTACGCCATTGATTCACGCAGAGAAGCTGATCGGATGACAGATAATGCGTCACCACGACAGCAGAAACGCATTTTCTCTCGTGCCACGGCCTGATTATGGCGGGCAGCCGTGAAAACGCCTTTGGACCAATCGGTCAACGCGTCTCATCGCTCAACCAATCGCATTGTCCCTCGCTGCAGCCGTTTGAGAGTAAGTGGAAAGAGACGTCACCGTTCGTATCGTCTGCTATTCTGGGCGGAGCAGTGTGCGTGTTGTGATCGCGGCGTGGGTGCATAAAGGTAAGATGATGCACAGCTAGGCTCTTTTGCATCTGTACGTGTGCGTGTACGCGTGCATGCGTGTGTGTGTATGTGTGTGTGTGTAAGATCGCGGGGGGGGGGGGGGGGGGGGGGGGGGGTGCGCGCTCGTGTGCATGTGTGTGCGCCCGTATATAGCCTACGTGTGCATGTGCGTGCGCGCGTGCGTGCGCGCTCATGTTTGTCCTTGCTCAATGTGAATATGGCTTAATCATTTTCATTAAACGTTTTTCAATAGTGAGAGTTTGTATGAAAATTTATCGGGTAGTGTACGATTTTGCAATGATTTTTGTTTTACTTCAGTTACGTCGGGGTTGCACTAAAAAGCACGTGAATATTTTCTTCAGTCGTACGTGCTGCTTGCCGCAACTTTTAATTAAAATATTTTCTCTCTTTCTTCTGCAAACTTTATATCTCCCTTTTCCCAGCATTTCTACTGCAGGCTCTGTTGACCAACATATAGAATATTATGTTCTTTGAACCGTCATATTTCAATCTAGACATATCATTATCGTAAAATTATTGGTTTGCTTTATTTTGTTCAACCTTTGATCGTTTATAACCGTACGAGTGAGAATGGACCTTATTCATTCGGTGGCCATGTTAGTTTCAAAGCGAGGCCAGCACAGCACGTTATTTCAGCTCCACTCGTAAGGCTTATGACGTCCGCTTCGTCTTGATCCTGGTCCGGGAATTTGTCACTGACCAGTGCCTCCTATCTCGCTTGGAGACGTCGAAAAATGGTTGGAGAAAGACTGGATGCAGTTTATGATACGCATTGTCATCGATTTCACATCTTTTCTTGTTAGAGCAATGATGTAAACAATTCCGACAATAAACGGTATTGGTTACGAAGTGTTGTTCCGTCTAAAACTCATACGTAACGGCTTTCAGCGAGAAAACTGCTCATTAAAGTTACACATAAAACTGAAAAAGTTACGGGATTGAAGAAAAATAAGCACAGGTTGTAGCATGATAATTGGCTGCATTTAGCTACCTTGAAAGACAAGCTTTTTGATCATTGTAAAGAAGCGATCAGCTGCAGAGAGATCAGCTATATGCGACGTGGATTCGGCAGTTTACAAGGCTCAATGTAGATTTACAGTACTTCTGCGGCATATACATGTACATTAGGCTTTTTGCGACAACCTACGTATCGTATCTCTCTGTCTTTTGCATGGTCATATGACTGCTACTTTGTGAGCAAGTTTCCCCGTTGCAGAAGGATACGTATGCGTTTTCAGCAGAAAAGCATCGTGTCTCCCTACGCGTGTCGTAGAGGCGAATAAGTAGGGAACTCCTGGCTTAGCTATCATGATCAATGGCCTTGCGTAGTCTACAGAGATCGATATGCCGCAGAAACTCCATTCGTTGGTTCATTCGACGGGAACGATGTCTGTGTCCTGTGTATGTGTGCGCAGACGTTATGATGAATGTGATGCGAAGGTGCTGCAATGTGCTAGAATGTCGTAGTGGTTTCCAGCTTTGACTAACCCTCTCGGCGGATCTGTTGCCTAGTTACGTGACGTAGCCAGGAGGCAGTCAATCTTTAGATTGCATCCTGACGTCACTTCGCGCAGCTTCCGGACAATGGAGTGCATTCCTGTCTATTCTCGTCGTTCTCGAAGATTCTAGAAGCCTGCAAAGAGCATTTAAGGTGCCAGTGTGGGCGTGTGAGAGCGCGCCACGAAGAGACGAGTGAGAGCGCGGAGACAGCGATTTTGTCCTCGCGGGATCGAGTCCCGAGAGTGGAGTGCACTTGTTTATGGTAATGCTGATGGCCGATTGTTGTCGATCTGCATCGACCAATGCGTGAATGAAGTTATTGTTTAAACGACAACACAGGATTTTGTGGTCTTCGACTTCCCGACGCTAGCTTTAGGAGAACCCCCGTACAGACAGAACTTCCCGACGCTAGCTATAGGAGAACCCCCGTACAGACAGGACTTCCCGACGCTAGCTTTAGGAGAACCCCCGTACAGACAGGACTTCCCGACGCTAGCTTTAGGAGAACCCCCGTACAGACAGGACTTCCCGACGCTAGCTATAGGAGAACCCCCGTACAGACAGGACTTCCCGGCGCTAGCTATAGGAGAACCCCCGTACAGACAGGACTTCCCAGCACAAGCTATAGGAGAACCCCTGTACAGACAGGACATTACAAAGGTGACAAGTTGCAACAGATGCAATTACTGGATGAAGTTTACAAGTTTACGAATTTTCGAACATAAAAATATGTGCTTTCTGTAAAAGTATGTATAATTTAACAACATGTACCATTCAAATATTAATTGTAGGTGTGCATCACTCGTCAAATTTCCTCTTGACAATAAAACCACTTAAAAGCGTCGAACACTGAAAAGTGATTTGTTTGAAAGGAGATTAAGCATATGGAGGTAGAACTTTCGAAACTAGGCAGTCAGTCCAAAACAGTTCAGTAGGAAGATTCTGATTGGTTGATCGGCTGCGTCGTTCTTCTGCAATAGAGCCTGCTTTTTGTATCAATGTTTGCTTCAGTTTGAATGACTTCACAGAAAAAAAATTGGGAAGAAACTTTTTAGGTACCTGAATCTCAATTTGACTTCCTCAAATTGTCATTATCACGCATAAGTTTTTTACGTGTTGGTCTTGACAAGGCGGACAATGCAAACACCAGACGCGCGTTGCACAGACGCGAGAAATGCAAGTGTTGCACTCGCCTTTTTGCAATGTCCTGTTGTACGGGGGTTCTCCTAGCTTGCGTCGGGAAGTGGAAGTTCACAAACGCTGGTGGTCGTTTCCGATACACTTTATTCACGCACCATTCGATACACAGTGGTGACAATCAGTAAACATTACCGCCGTAACAACTTCTCTCCACGCAACAGGGGACTCACTCCTTACATAGGAGGACTCGTTTATCTTCTAGTTAAGCTCTCACCTTAACTCTGTCGTATATGCTCTTGTGTGGATGTCCTCGTCACGCCCCTTTATATCTTTACACAGAATCCAGAAACATCCTGTGCAAAGTTGACTATACTCTCACGCTCCAGTCGTGATGCAACTGACGTCACATGACAAAGCCAAGACATACCCTGCGTTCCGTTGCACTCTGCTTCATCTCTGCTACGATGTAACAGCCTCAAAAGTTTTGATTGGCTGGTTTTATTTAATAACTTTAAAAGCACATTATCATCAAAAGTATAGGGTTTTGGAGGCCCTCTTTGAATACACGAATCCCCAATATTATTTCACACTCAGCTTTGTCACTCTTGATCGAAGAAACGACTTAATAAAAGTATTAGGGTCGAAAATCATTCATACACAATCTTTGGTGACGTTTCAGCCAGTGGCAGAGGTCAACTTCCTGTCAAGGTCGCGCAGCAGCTAGAGCATCTGTGCGCCACTTGCTGTGCCTAGCAACGATGAAACTACAGAACTCGTAGCCGCATTTAATTGGCTCATACTAAACACAACTAATTGGAAGTCACTCCACGGACTTGCACGGTAAACATGCTTCGAACCATGAAGTTTACATACCATGGAAGTGGCAAACGCGCCGATTGCTGTCACATTTAGAAGAAATAAATGTTTTCGTGCTCTCATCACCGTGGCAGAGTGGATTGTATGTCTTGGTTTGATATTTGTAGTAAACGTCGGCATTTATACCCATGAGTGTAACGATTTAGCAGACGTCACACATGTTTGGATTCCCTTGACCTTCCTCTATGACTAGTGATGGTTACCTCCCTTTTGTTATTAATGGATTTTCGATCCTAATGCTTTTATGAAGCTGTCTATTCGATGAAGAGGGATATAAATGAATGTGAAATTATTTAGGGGATCCATGTATCCAAAGAGGGCCTCCAAAACTCTCTACTTTTAATGGTAACGTGCTTTTAAAATAATTAAAGAAACCGACCAATCGAAACTCCTGAGCCTGCTACACCGTAGCAGAGATGAAGCAGAGTGCAACGGAACGCAGGGATAGTTAGCCTGGCCCGACACGTGACCAGGCAACGGCATTAGCGGAGAGGCTGATGTTAACAGCCCGATTGCACTATGATGTTCCCGTTCGTTCTAGAACCTTCACAACACAAGACTCTTGCGAGAAATACAGGCCGGTGTCAACATATGTCGACATTTGATAGCTGCAGATGTAAAGGTTTTTATATGTTGACATATTATGACAACGGCCTATTCCTAGCAAGATCCTTACTTTCCTCACGTCTATGCAACACAGAGGTGAACTCTGCCAAAATGATAAAATATTTTCAGAATATTCTCTCCACCTCAGGCTGCTGTCGCCCACGACATTTTCCCAGAGTAGTGGCGAGTTACATACTGTAGAGGCGAGGCGAGCCGCTTACAATCATAGGCCGGTGTCAGCATGTGTAAACATTTCCTGGCATCTTCGAATGAAGACGTAAAGGCTGTACATGCTGACACAGTGAAGACGTACAGGCTGTACATGCTGACACAATGAAGACGTAAAGGCTGTACATGCTGACACAGTGAAGACGTACAGGCTGTACATGCTGACACGATGAAGACGTAAAGGCTGTACATGCTGACACAATGAAGACGTAAAGGCTGTACATGCTGACACAGTGAAGACGTAAAGGCTGTACATGCTGACACAGTGAAGACGTAAAGGCTGTACATGCTGACACAGTGAAGACGTAAAGGCTGTACATGCTGACACGATGAAGACGTAAAGGCTGTACATGCTGACACAATGAAGACGTAAAGGCTGTACATGCTGACACAATGAAGACGTAAAGGCTGTACATGCTGACACAATGAAGACGTAAAGGCTGTACATGCTGACACAATGAAGACGTAAAGGCTGTACATGCTGACACAATGAAGACGTAAAGGCTGTACATGCTGACACAATGAAGACGTAAAGGCTGTACATGCTGACACAATGAAGACGTAAAGGCTGTACATGCTGACACAATGAAGACGTAAAGGCTGTACATGCTGACACGATGAAGACGTAAAGGCTGTACATGCTGACACGATGAAGACGTAAAGGCTGTACATGCTGACACAATGAAGACGTAAAGGCTGTACATGCTGACACGATGAAGACGTAAAGGCTGTACATGCTGACACAATGAAGACGTAAAGGCTGTACATGCTGACACGATGAAGACGTAAAGGCTGTACATGCTGACACGATGAAGACGTAAAGGCTGTACATGCTGACACAGTGAAGACGTAAAGGCTGTACATGCTGACACAATGAAGATGTAAAGGCTGTACATGCTAACACATACTGACATCGGCCTATGCTTGCAAGTGTCTTGCCAGCGAGTTGCAAACCAGTCGCCCTAAGAATATTGGCACAGATCTACCAAAACTGTAGAGAATGAATCTTTCGCGTGACATACGAGCGAGAGTGTTCGAACGTGAACTCGGTCGGTGATCCAGGATAATGGTGAGAACGTTCACCTGCTTTTGCTTGTGGCTTGCGGCAGCAGTGTTTGAACTTTCGCAGATCATATGGCTGCATCCTTGCGCAAGGTTCTGAGCTCACACTTTTTCTCCCCACCCAGGAGTAAAACCGGATATCTGTGAAGGCAGCCATGGCACACTGTGGTTCGATTAACCCCTGTGTGCGGCTGTCATATGAAACCGCCCGTGTCTAAAAATAAAGTCCGGGAAGATACTTTCATTGGTTTCATTGGTCGGGAAGATACATAAATAGATCTGGAAAACCCAAAGCAAGGGACGCAACTCTGTGTGATTGCTGCCCTGCTCGTCAGCTACAAACTGTCACCGCTCCCGCTATCCGTCCCGTCCCCCCCAACCCCCGTCCCGTTCCCCGCAACCCCCGTCCCGTCCCCCCACCCCCCATCCCGTTCCCCGCACCCCCCCTCCCGTCCCCCCGACCCCCCCGTCTCTCTTCCTCCAAGCCCTTCCCTATCCTCGTCTGCCAGCGAACGAAGTATCTTCCCGGACTTTATTTTTAGACATGGGCGGTTTCATATGACACGGCCGTGAGCCATCATCGGGTGGAATACTCACAGGGAGTGGAGTTGGCGCCGGTACCTGACTGTGTGGCCTTATCCGTCTGTCATTGTGTTTGTTGTTAGGTGCTAGTGAAGGATTGATTAAGAGACTCAGAGATAAGGTGATGTGCAAAGCAGTGTGAGACCCGGACACGGGGGAGAAGTTTCTTTATAAAACCACACCTTTACCCTTACCTTTTTGAACAGGCAAACTGTAAAGCACTTTCAGAGGGCTGCGACAACAACAACAACAACAACAACAACAAAACAACACTTTGACATGTATAGAATAGACAGACTCGATACTTTCCTGGAGAGAGAAGTTCACACAAGCTTGCAGTGACTCACTATTGCAGACATACTCGCATATACAGTGCCATCTATTGCATCTCATAATTATTCTCATGAGATTCTCTTAGGCTATCTTTTTTTTTCTTCCGTTTTTTGTTGTTGGATAGACTGCATTGCCAGAAAAAATGGTGATTGATAGGTGTTTATTTGTTTTTTGGTGTTTATTTTCTGTTTAATTGTTGAAACGTGATGTTCATAGGGTGAACACAGCGTTCAGTGACCAGGATGATGATGAGCATGGGAAAGACTCGATTGCCCATGCTGGTTTGAACACAAACACATCTGCATGACATGACCCTGTGCTGATGCCACCTTAGCAGCCTCTATGGCTTCTAGGAGCCGCCCCTGGCTGAGCTACAGGAGCAGTCCCCGATAGCCTGGCACCCTGGGGTTCCAGCTGCAGCGTGTTGTATAAGGCGGGCGCTTCGAGGCGCTCTCGCTCATCTTGCGTCAGAGGAAAGGGAAAACGGGTCACGGCCCCCCAGGGCGCTCACCCTGTACAACACGCGGCCGATGAGGGAAACCATCGAGCGGCTCCGGCAGTACGCTGCTCTCTGTGGTGGTGTCGACACACAGCAAAATAGAGCTTGCTTTTTTTAGCTCCTGCTTTGTGGGGGAAATGCAAACCTTGTTTTGATCTCCTTCTCCGCGCTTCCAATCCGGCCGCTATTGTTGTGACGACAGTGGAATTGCTCGCGCTCACTGTGACAATGATTCTGTAGAGAATCTTCATCCGTCCTTTTGGTTTTCGTCCGCCTGACAGTTAGTGCGTGTTTGCCCGCATGCACCTGTGTGTATGCGTGCGTGTGTGCGTGTCTGTCTGTGTGTCTGTCTGTCTGTATGTCTGTGTTTCTGTCTGTGTGTCTGTGTGTCTGTGTGTGAGTCTGTCTGTCTGTCTGTCTGTCTGTCTGTCTGTCTGTCTGTCTGTCTGTCTGTCTGTCTGTCTGTCTGTCTGTCTGTGTGTCTGTCTGTGTGTCTGTCTGTCTGTCTGTCTGTCTATCTGTCTCTCTGTCTGTGTGTGTGTGTGTGTGTGTGTGTGTGTGTGTCTGTCTGTCTGTGTGTGTCTGTGTGTGTGTGTGTGTGTGTGTGTGTGTGTCTGTCTATCTGTGTGTCTGTGTGTCTGTCTGTGTGTCTGTCTGTCTGTGTGTCTGTGTGTCTGTCTGTGTGTCTGTGTGTCTGTGTGTCTGTGTGTCTGTCCGTCCGTCCGTCCGTCCGTCCGTCCGTCCGTCCGTCCATCCGTCCGTCTGTCCGTCCGTCCGTCTCTCTCTATGTCTCTCTCTGTCTCTCTCTCTCATTCTCTCTCTCTCCATCTCTCTCTCTCTCCTCCTCCTCTCTCTCTCTTTCTCTCTCTCTTTCTCTTTCTCTCTCTCTCTTTCTCTCTCTCTCTTTCTCTCTCTCTCTCTCTCTTCTCTCTCTCTCTCTCTCTCTCTCTCTCTCTCTCTCTCTCTTTCTCTCTCTCTCTCTTCTCCATTGTTTTCCCTTGTTGACAATGTAATTAAATTTAAACTTGGCGAAGGCAATTGACCACTATCTAATGCCCATAGATTTAATATCATTATAATTACGAGTATGATTTTTTCAAGATATTTAGATATTTTAAGTATTAACCAAATGCATGTACAGTGTGCTTCGGAACAACTTCACCTCTCAATCTGAACATAGGTTCCTTATGGTCAACTTCTTTGCCAATTGGGAGTTGTTCGTCTGTCCATAAGTTTATCGATTCTCAACTCGGAGCACTTAATCGACGAAATTCCGACCTTCCCATCACTCATGGGAACCACACATACTTCGATAACTTTAACAAGTCCCGCCTGCCCAAGCCGAACGCACGTGCAGATTATGGAGCAGAGGGCAATCGCCAGGCAATGACGTCATCAAGTGCGCCGACCACTTACAATGAGGATGCCGTAGAGAGTAACTCTGATGCGTCGCGCCACGTTGAGCCAAATGCACGTGCTAACCGCCCACCCAGTGGCAATCTGCATGTGCACAATGAAAGCACGAAACACACGATAGAGCTTATCACACAGTCTACGCAGCAGCCACGCGATGGTATGCTCTCCCAGAGTTCCATGTTGACATGGCTGCTACCACAGATGGAGGGAGAAGCAAGCACAGTGGAGGACACACAGATAACTATATATGAAGCTGACCCAGAGGAAGAAACTGAAGTCGAGATGTACGAACAGGATCACGAAGAATGTTTAGAAAATTGCTCACGTTCCCAGTTAATACATGACCGGAAATCGTGCGACCAAACGACAAACCAATTTGGCAAAATTTTATTCGATACATGCAAAATACACCATTTTTGTATCCTCAATGGTAGTATTGACGATGACAGAGAAGGAAATTTCACCTTCGTATCTCAGCAAGGCAACAGCGTGGTTGATTACTGTCTTCTCGCTATTGGTCACCCTGATTTTGCTGTAACACTCAAAGTAGCTGATCAATTCTATTCCTGCCACATACTAGAAATAAACATAGGCCCAAAATACGAGCGTGTTAAGAAAACCAGAAAATGAAAAACGATAAATCGAGTGGTCTGGGGCAGGGATAAGAAGGAAGAGCTTAATGTCAAATTGCAAGAATCTTTCTTCAAAGAATATATAAAACAAACCCAACACACTCGGAACAACTCTATTGAGGGCGCTATACAACTTTTCTCAGATACTTTGTTATCATGGATGGACTGCATGAGAAAGTCGATTAGAGTAGGCGGCCCTGAAAAACATGCATGCCACAAATGGTATGATGCGGAGCGTCGTGCAGCAACATTTTAGGCTAGAAGAGCTCTCATTGCTGTAAGAAAGACTCAAAGCCAGGAAGACAAAGAATAGTATACTCTACATATAAATTTGTACAAATCCATCATACGGGAAAAAAGAACTACTTTTCAAAAATCTACATGCACCTCCTTGGTGGCAAATTTGAAAAATTCCCGATCTTTTTGGTCTACCATTAGGTGTACATCGTACATGAGACCATATCAACCATAGATTTCTATTGAGGTATGGGAAAATCATTCTTAAAATCTCCTACATAATCCCAGGCACCCGACGGTGAGCTATAGTAGAGGCGCCAGCGACCCAGTTACTACTGTAGATGATGATCTCGATGCGGCAATAACTGAAGAAGAAGTAAAGCAGGCAATAAACAAATTAAAAGCTGGGAAGTCAGTGGGTCTTGATGGAATACTGGTGAATGTCTGAAATTGGCTAGCACCCAAATAATCCCTTCTTGGTAATGTTGTTCAATCGGTTATATGAATATCAATACTTTCCTGAAGACTGGGGCAAATCTATGATTATTCCTCTGTTTAAATCTGGAGATAAGTTAGATCCACAAAATTACAGGGGTTTATCCTTGTTGAGCATTGTCAGTAAGATCTTCACGTCGATACTGACCAAACGACTCCAAAATTGGGCTGAGAAAAGAAATAAAATATGTCCCGAGCAAGCAGGTTTCAGATCTGAGCACTCCACGCTTGATCATGTATTTACACTTTATGCCACAGCGACAAAGCATATGTACGGTGTTGGTCGCAGAAAGCTCTATGCGGCGTTTGTGGACTTTAGCAAGGCCTTTGACTCTGTAGACAGATCCTGTTTGTGGAATGTTTTGCAAAACAGTGGACTTTCAACGAAAATGGTTCAAATGCTAAAAGCAATACACGCCAAAGTTCAGGCATGGGTGAAATGGAACTTTACCATCTCTGACTATTTTGACTGCCCCGTTGGAGCAAGGCAAGAAGCATTAGAGAGCCCGATAATGTTTTCTCTCCTTATCACGGCGATTGCGGACCAAGTCCGTGCTAGAGGAAGCCATGGCGTGCAGTTATTGCCAGGAATGCCTGAGTTGATTTTCCTCATCTTTGCTGATGACGTACTTTTACTATCAACTACACCTGTAGGGTTACAGTGCCAAATTGATAACTTGGCTCAAATATCCAAGAGGTATGGCTTGCTCATAAATAGAAGGAAAAACAAAAGTAATGGTGTTTCGCCGTAGTGGCGGTCTTGGACGAGGGGAGAAATGGTTCCTTGGAAATACAGAGTTAGAGGTTGTCAACAAATACAAATATCTCGGCTATGTTTTTACTACCAGACTATCAGCCACGGTGGCTCTGAATGAGCAAAGTATCAGTTCAAAAAGGAAGATAGCCCATCTGTTAAAGGCCATGTAGAAGCTTCGTATCATGAATAATTATGTCTATATACTTTTGTATGTTTGATGCACAAGTGTTACCTGCGCTACTGTATGCCTCAGAAGTATGGGGTCTGCAGAGACAAGACAATGTTGAAAAAACACACCTCTTTGCATGCAAGAGATTTTGAATCTT
>JAWQFJ010001354.1:30000-52500 GCA_034096865.1 Theodoxus fluviatilis
GGAGGAGGAGGAAGGAGGAAGGAAGAATCTGAGGACCAAAGAATCACGCATTCCTTTTTTGTCGGTGATTTTTCTCACGTTCTGTGTATAGAAATAGACATTATCGGTGAATTTCTTTCAACATTTCTTCGACCGAATTATTTCTATCGTTGTCGTTAGGAACCCGGCATACAAAAGAGAACACCTCTTTCAACGAACTAAGTGCAACCCCTTCAGGGCCCCAATTGGCTCGCTCCAATTTTATGACTGCCCTTCAGGCCCCTTAAAACTAATAGTGAAAGCAAGCCTGTGAGGCGCTGAGAGGGCATAGAAAGCTCAGTGAAGATAGAATTTACCCTCATGAATAAAAACCAGTCGTGAAAAAATACGCCGATCCAAAATTGTGTGCAGTGGGTCGGATAATTTCTTGTCAATAAAAAGTAACTTTTACAGTTTTAAAAAACCCATTGAGCGCTGATCATTACACACCATTGCAAGCAAAAGTGCTATAGATATTTCCTATAAGCACCCTGTAAAAAAATTTTACTGTTGGGGAATAAAATGTTAGTTCATCATTATTGGGAATAACACACACACACACACACACACACACACACACACACATACACACACACACACACACACACACACACACACACACACACACATACATCTTTAATTAAATCTTCCAGCTCCCTTATTCGTGTAATCAGCCATTCGGAAACACGTTCATTCATTTTTTAAATTTACGCACGCACGCACGCATGCACGCACGAACGAACGCACGCACGCACGCACGTGTACGCGCACGCGCGCGCACACACACACGCACACACACATATATATATATGTCATATCATATGTCATACAGCTGTTTTTTCTGTACAACTGAAAACGTCACTGCAAGTGTCACCTTTATACGAAATAGATTAAGTAACTGTCCTTGCTATTCGTTCATACCAATTATTATTAAACATTTTGTTTCACCCTTTGTTTAATTTCCTTCCAGGCGAGCTCAAGGTGGCAGGGGGGCTGGACAGAGAAATCGTGTCTTCCTTCCGACTGAACATTTCTGCAGGAGATGGCATCCACACAAACTTCACTTACGTCACAGTTTTTGTCGATGACGTCAATGACAACTGCCCCACTTTCTCTCGTAACGAGTACACGTTTGACGTAGCCGAACACGCAAGAAGTGTTGCCATGGGAAACGTGAGTGCTGCAGATCCTGACTTCGGAAGCAACGGGAGTGTCATCTTCAGGGGGGGTGTGTGTGTGTGTGTGTGTGTGTGTATGTGTGTGTGTGTGTGTGTGTGTGCGTGTGTGTGTGTGTGTGTGTGTGTGTGTATGCGTGTGTGTGTGTGTGTGTGTGTGTGTGTGTGTGTGTGTGTATGCGTGTGTGCGTGTGTGTGTGTGTGTATGTGTGTGTGTGTTTGTGTGTGTATGTATGCGTGTGTGTATGTGTGTATGTGTGTATGGCCCTCATGAGAAAACTTGTCTACTTTATACAAAAGAGATTGGACAATCTGATATTCAGTGATGGTGGAAAACGAGAGAACAAGGAGTGTAACTTTCAGTACCTACGTGGTCGATTTACGCGTATACAATCAGAGGAATGCACGACCACTTACGACCTCTCATTCAGCAAGCGCAACGAAGATCTGCTACTTTATAAATGCATGCACACGAAATCACCAAACTTTCCTCGGCAGCAAACACTGAAGACGATATACACTGCGCACTTAGCGGTGACACAGGTGAGAAAACCCTGCTCTCCTTTTCGCGAGATGAGCTCGACCACCTCATGTTTTCCTCTTTTCTCTACGCAGGTCCATTCAACTTGGACAGTCAGACTGGCCAGATAACCACACGTGACGACCTGGACCGAGAAGCACGGGACACCTACGAGTTCGATGTCTTCGCTTCCGATCAGGGCGCGCCGCCCTGTGTCTCCCGTGCCCATGTCATTGTGACCGTCACTGACATCAACGACCACCCCCCCACCTTCTGCGATAAGGTCTCCTGCAACGTGACGTCAATCCACGTGACCACCTTTGAGCGCGTCCCCGAAGGCTCCGTCGTCGCCCTCCCAGACGTTCATGACCTCGACGTGGGAGTCAACGCCCTCGTGACCTTCACCCTCACCGGAAGCGGAAGTCAATTTTTCCACGTCAACAACGCCACTGGCCTGGTGACGGTGAATGGTCCCGTCGACATCAACGCTCTCAAACAGACTGGAGTTTTCTCCAGTGACGTCACGGGAAACAACGCAACGCTGAATCTGACCTTGACCGCCCGTGACCATGGCAGTCCGTCTTTGGCCGCCAGCGTGGCGCTGCTGATTACCTTGCAGGACACAGGGGTGGATGTTCCTATTTTCAACAGCACGGACTACTCCTTCACCGTGCTCGAAAATGAACCCAACGGTGAGTTCAACTTAGTTTTGCTATACTGCAACGCGTAACTCACACTGTTATTGACTCAATGTAGTGAAAATGTGAGGCTGTTGTTGTCCTGTGTACATTGAGAGTTATTTAGTCCTTTTTATGACTATTCCTTTATAATAATTATGACATAGTCTCGCCTCGTTTGCCGAAATCATTATCGATGACTCATATCTTTGAAACAAAACTACGTGTCTCTAGCTGATATTTGGAGGGGAGAGAGAGAGAGAGAGAGAGAGAGAGAGAGAGAGAGAGAGAGAGAGAGATATTCAAAAATAGTATCGACTCTTTAAGTTTACCACCGTTTATAACGGCAAGAAAAAAAACGAAATGCCTTATCCAAAATGCCTTTGACATGATTGTATCAACATGGAGTTTGCTGGATTTCATCAGCCATTTCTAGGCTTTTAGAAAGGTGGATATCTAGCACTGAACGATATTGGTACATCGTGCATTTCGGAAAGGTCACTTGCTTAATGCTGTCTCCAATGGAACAACTTCAACAGCCCTGCATACAATTGTACGTCGCATCAAGTGAAAACCCGTCTTCAACAATTGCACGAGGCTTACAATGTCGTCAACACACCTACATTCCAATGAAATCTACCACCTGGTTCAACTAGTGTCCTTCGTTATAAAATTATCGAATAGCATTTGCATAAAATGGGCATGCATTAACTCTGTTATGTATTTAATATACTTTAACACATTTACTGTGCAGGCACGCTGGTGGGCGAGGTGCATGCCAGCATGAAGAACGGTTCCCAGGCCAGGATGACCTACATTCTTCTCACCCAAGACTCGGCTAAAGGAAAATTTGCCATCGACAGCAGCTCTGTGCGTACACCAACGACTCTGTTTCTTTACTGATCTGTACTCTCTCTCTCTCTCTCTCTCTCTCTCTCTCTTTCTCTCTCTCTTTCTCTCTTTCTCTCTCTCTCTTTTTCTCTATCTCTCTCCCTCTCAGTCTCTCTGTCTCTCTCTCACTTTCTCTCTCTCTTTCACTTTCTGTCTCTGTCTCTCGCTGTGTCTCTCTGTCTCTTTCTCTGTCTCTGTCTCTCTCTGTGTCTCTTTCTCTCTTTTCTCTCTCTCTCTTTCTCTCTCTCTCTCTCTCTTTCTCTCTTTCAAGCTCTCTGTCTCTCTCTGTTTCTGTCGCTGTCTCTCTGTCTCTGCCTCTCTGTCTCTGCCTCTCTGTCTCTGACTCTCTGTCTCTGACTCTCTGTTTCTCTTTGTTTCTCTCTCTCTCTCTCTCTCTCTCTCTCTCTCTCTCTCCGTCTCTGTCTCTGTATCTGTATCTCTGTCTCTCTCTATTTCTCTGTGTCTGTGTGTGTGTGTGTGTGTGTGTGTGCGCGCGTGCGTGCGTGCGTGTGCATGTTTATGTGTGCATGTTTGTGTGTGTGTGTGTGTGTATCCCAACCTGGACACAAAAACACACAAACACACATGCATTCTTTCATGCAGGCATACGCGCGAGCGCTCGCGCAAGCGCGAAACACACAAATACACACACACACACGCACACACACGCACACACACACACACGCACACACACACGCACACACACACACGTACACACACACACGTACACACACACACGCACGCACACGCACGCGCGCGCGCACACACACACACACGCACACACACACACACATGGTCGCGCACATGCACACCAAGGCACATATGACTTCTTGCTGATTGACGCGGTGCTCGTGTTGCTTTGCAGGGTCAAGTGCGTACAGTGGCCATCTTGGACAGAGAGGGAACGGACTCCTACTCCTTCGTGGTAGAGGTCAGAGACGGACGCACTCCGGAACGCACCGCCTACACCATGGTCAGTGTCACGTGACAATTGCGACGGCACTGTGACGTCACGCATTAAATTTGTATTTGACGTCATTATATAAAATGACCAATTTGTCGATGCAACGAATTATCAGCATATTGCTGCCTTGGGTTTCAGTTAGATTTACTTACATGTACATATACAACAGCTCGCGTATATTTAATTAGCGTAAAACGTCATGACAAGAATAAGAAACTTGTAGAGATTTGATGAGGCAAGTAAGGCAAAGGCTCTTTTAGGCTTTTGGCCATTTTTGCTGTTCATGTCAGTGAGAGCTAAAGTCGTTATACCTGCGCGCCACAGAGTCGAGCAAAAGACAGTGCAATAACCCAGGCAACAGGTAACGCACCAAAAGTCGCGTGCGACAAGATTAATAAAACTACGCCAAACCCGTGCGCTGTTCCCTTTGCATTAACCTGAGAGGTATGGTCTGTTGGAGCCAGTTAACTTTGTTTCACTTGTTTCAAACAATGAAATTACGCCAATGGATAAAAACAAACAAGCAAGCAAAGAGCCCCAAACACACACACACACACGCACTCACACACACACGCACGCACACACACGCACACACACACACACACACACACACACACACACACACACACACACACACACACTCAACAGAGAAACTAGCCAGCGGATTTTTAATGTTTTATTTTCTGGAAATTTTAAGTAACGTTTACTGAAAATCTCACCATGTTGAAAGTTGCTACAACAGACTGTAAACCTTAAATTCTTCCGCGGAGCCACCTTGTGTGTTCGGGGTGATAGTAGACCCACCGTGTCTCGCTAAAGCCCGAGGCGATTTTACCCTGGCGTTCTCGCAAGAGTCATTGTGGCAGCCAATCACGGCTGGCAATAGTGAAGCAAGAGCGTCAGTAGCGCTCTGCCATTGGGATATATTTTTGTCAGTCCGTGTGTGGCGTGTGGAATTGCCTCGTGTGCGAAGGTTTTAAGCGATTCGTGAAAGGTGAATAACGGGCAATCGAGACTTAGCTTGCTCAGACTATAACCAGCTCCTGTAGTTTTGTCATTATTGTCCACACAGCCTGCATTGGTTGATAGACCGTATAGCTTAATTCGTTCACTCATTCATCATCCACAAAAAGATGCCGTTACTCAAACACGATAACGAGCAAGTGGCATGTCCCATTTGAAACTAATATCAAAGCAAAGCATTGCGTGTGCGTGGATCGAGTATCAAATATGACTTCTCTGTGTGGCCTGCGGCGTGGCTTCGTGCTGCGTTGGTATAGCGGCCTTTAAGAAGATCATGCACTTAGCACAAACGGCAAATAAAGTCAGTTTCTTTTGAAAAGAAACATTGTGATTTTAGTGACTTAAGATACTGCGTGACTTTTCATTGGGTGTCACTGTTTGACCAGGTGTCTGTGAGAGTCGCTGACGTCAACGACAACACGCCGCACTTCCTGCACTCGGTGTTTGACGTCAGCGTGACGGAGAACGAGAACCGGACCAATCTACTCAACGTGACTGCCCGTGATCTAGACCTCGGCCAAAACGGAACCGTCTCCTATCACATCGCAGCCGGAAACGACGGTAACATTACTAACAAGTTAACACTCATCAAGAACAGTTTACACATTTTCCGCAATATCCGTAGGGGGAATTGCTGACCTGCATGGTGCAAATACGACAAGGAAAACCATGACCATCGTTCAAAACATCGGAGCATCATTGTCTTCATGGTTGTTTAAAGTTAGATTATGTGTCAAGTCGTGGAAGTTCCTCGTGTTGTTGTTTTTGCAGCAGTTTTTGTTGTTGTTGCAGCAGCAGATGTCGTCGTTGTTGCGGTAGTTGTTGAACATTCATTGGATTTCTGCTTCCTTTTTCGAGGTGGCAACTTCAACGTCAGTGACGGCATGCTGAGACTGCTGAATCCTCTGGATCGAGAAGAGAACAGCAGATTCGTCCTGACTGTCGTCGTAAGTTTCTTTCCCATGCCACGCACGCTTCACGCTAAATTTGGACTACGACGACGATGACGATGATGACAATGATAAGGAATCTGAAGAAAGAAAGTCCCTGATCCTGCTACGAATCCTAATATTCCTATCACCAGTGGTTGACTGCTTGTATCGGAGGTGATAAGAGTGTTGAAGGAGACGGCGATGGTGATAATGGCTTTGGTGGCAATAGCGTTTAGGAATAGTTGCGAGAGCAAAGCGATGCAGGTTGTTCCAATATATTTGTTGTTATTGTTGTTGTTGTTATTGTTGTTGTTGTTCGGACGGGACATGAAAACCCACCACTGGAGTCTGTATTTACAGACGAGGAGCAGCCAAACATTATGTCATTACTTCCACGGGGTTCTGAGCTACACTTTTCTCTTTCACGTGGAACTTAGGAACTTGGTTCGAAGTTGAACTCAACATTTGCTGGTATTGTCCTTGAAAAGGACATCAACCATCCCTGTCACTGACAGGTTCTTCACGCTCAAGAAGAAGAAGAAGAAGAAGAAGAAGAAGAAGAAGAAGAAGAAGAAGAAGAAGAAGAAGAAGAAGAAGAAGAAGAAGAAGAGGAAGAGGAAGGAGGAGGAGGAGGAGGAGGAGGAGGAGGAGGAGGAGGAGGAAAAAGAGAGAAAAAAGGAGGAGGAGGAGGAGGAGGAGGAGGAGGAGGAGGAGGAGGAGGAGGAGGAGGAGGGAGATAGGGAGAGAGGGAGGGAGAGGGAGGGAGAGGGAGGGAGGGAGGGAGGGGGGAGGGAGGGGAGAGGGAGGGAGGAGGGAGGGAGGGAAGGAGGAAGGGAGGAAGGGAGGGAGGGAGGGAGGAAGGGAAGGAGGGAGGGAGAGAGGAGGAGGAGGCACGGAGAGAGGAGGAGGAGGCACGGAGGGAGGGAGGAGGAAGGAGGGAGGGAGGAGGAGGAAGGGAGGGAGGAAGGAATAAGGAGGGAGGGAGGAGGAAGAGAAGGAGGAGATTTGCTACTTTAGTGTCCGCCATTTGCAATGATGAAGGGGCCTTCAGCGGCGAAATGCATATACTTATCTCTTTCCTGCAAACACAGTTTGTACAATATCATCTGTGCTCACATTTATCCTTTTTACTCCTTGCGGAACAAAATACACAGAGCTGCTTACTGTACCGCAGGCTGAGGATGGTGGAAATCCAGCGAAATCGTCCACCGCCACCGTCACCGTCATCGTCGGTGACGTAAACGACAACGCCCCGGTGTTTGAGTCTGTCCCCAGTGAGGTGCACCTGGTACAGAATTACGCTGGAATGAAGGTGAGAATCACTCAGTGAAACAGCACGTCACATTACGATACGACCTGACCTGACCTGAGAAAATAACGCGTCATGGTACAATGCAAGGCAGATCAAGGCAAAAAAACATAACACAACGCAAACAACGGAGCACAATACAGCAAGATAAACCAGTAACGTGTCGTATTTGCACAGACAGACTGACGGACGGACAGAAGGCAGAGGACGAAGTGACGAACACGCGCATAGAGACAGGTGCAGATACATACGCAGACACTCACGCAGACGCACTCTCGGGCACTTACTCACAAACACTCACTGACGCACGCGGGCACACGCAGACATACACTTACAGTGTTACACACACATACACTGATATAGACACACACAGAGATACACTTCAACACACGCAAACACACACACACACACGTACACACACACACACACACACACACACACACAGGGGGGACACGAGGACATGACAAACGAGGAGTCAAACATGCTGACATTGCATCCCTCTGCTTACCTGTGTACAGGTGGTGAGGGTTACAGCCCAGGATCGGGACGTTGGACTCAATGGACAAGTCTTCTACAAGCTGGTGGAAGGTCAAGACAACTTCACCATCGGTGTCCTCGGTACGTAGGCCAAGCCTCAGTAAAACTTTTAAAACTTTGACCAAGTGAAATAAAGACTTAAGTTCTGATTTGAGACCTTTTTCATTTTTTGCGTAGTCATATGAATCAGAACGTGCCCAATCACGAAGAAAAACATAAGTAGGCTATATAACATTCCTTTTGAATATTAAATTTTAAACTTCCATGACTTTTCTATCACAATATTGAGTAAGATTCCTTTGAAAGTTGCTTTTTCCCTGCTGGCATAAATACTGCTGTGCATCAGTAAATTGTTGTAAACTCATACCAAGATTTGATTTCTTAGAAAGAAATAGCAAATAAGTACAAATACATACGTTTCGAAAAACAAATCAAAAGATTTATCCAAATGGTTCATTTCACAAACACACACGCGCGCGCGCGCACACACACACACACACACACACACGCACGCACGCAAGCACACACACACATACGTACGCGCAGACACGCACACACATTCACAGACACGCATACACAGACACACACAAACACACACATGCATTCACACACGCAAACACACGAACACACACACGCACGCACACACACACATACACACACACGCACATACACACGCATTCAAACACACACACACACACACACACACACAAACACACACACATGCACACACACACGCGCGCGCGCGCGCGCGCGTGCACACACGTACTCGCTAATCTGCGTACATCTCTAACAGACGGTGTCGTGAGAACATACTCCGAGCTCGACCTGACTGGTCCATCTACAATAAACTTGAACGTCATGGCCTACGACCTTGGACAACCGCCCTTGAACTCTACGACGTCAGTGAAGGTCAACATCACTTCTGCGTCCCTGGGAAAGCCCCGTTTCTCCAGTGACTTCTATAGCGTCTCTGTGCCAGTGGGAACGGCAGCCGGGACTCGCCTCCGCGTTGACCTGACAGCCGGCTTTGGGGATTTCGTTTTCAACATCACAGGTATGAATAGTCATCCAACAACGCTTTTAATTAAGCTATCACACCTTCTCCCAACCCTAACAGTAACAAGCATCTGCCTGCTCGTCCATCCAGTCACTTAACCATGCATCCCAGCATCTGTTTTATTCATCCATTCGTCCATCTTTCCATCCACGCATTCGATCGCCATCTAGCTAATGCTTTATTCGTTCATTCATCGTTCTTTCATTCATTCTCATGCCGATCATTTGCTTCCAGTCTTTAACCTAACGCTCATCATAAACTGTGACCGTTGATTGGCCCGCCGTAGTAGACATTGAGATGTGGATGTTACAGGCCATAATGAAGCTTGTGCCATGTCAGATTGGTGTGTGTGTGTGTGTGTGTGTGTGTGTGTGTGTTTATGCGTGCGTGTGTGCTTGCATGCGTGCGTGCGTGTGTGTGGTGTATGTGTGAGTGTGTGTGTGTGTGTGTGTGTGTGTGTGTGCTTGTATAACATTGTTCGTCCAAGGGTACTTTTGCATGACTTGGTATCCATTTGCCCAACTGTCTCTACTGTCAAAGCGTAGGTAAGAGATAGACAGCTGGATTCCCGAGAACAAAACGGAAATGACTACAAGGATCGCTTTGAGGAGTAGAAATGCATTAAATGTACGGTAGAATAAGAGGAAAGGGTTACGATCGACATCTTTGAACCTTCTGTAAATCAGGGATCTCTACACCTTCAAGAGATACTTGTGACCATTTTTGTTTTGTCTGTGTTAACAACGTCCGTCTGTCTTTCTGTCAGCTAATCAGTCGGTTGGTCGATTGGTTGGCCATTGCGTCAGTCAAACTCTACGTGCTTGCGTGCGTGTGTGCGTATGTTTGTGTATATGAGCGCGTCTGTGCATGTGTGCGTATGTATATATGCATTTCTTCCCACCTTGACATCAATCTGCATTTTCACGTATATATCCGCATCGTGCTATGCTGAAAACTCAGTCTCTCTCTCTCTCTCTCTCTCTCTCTCTCTCTCTCATTCTCATTCATGCACATTGTATTTACAGATGGTAACCAGGCAGGGCTATTCACGCTGGACTCAGTGACGGCGTCACTAAAGCTGGCCAAAGCTGTCACCCAGGTTGGAGAATTCTTACTCACCGTCAGGGCGTTCAACAACGTCACTCACACCTACGATGACACAAGAGTACGTACTCCTTCTTACCTGCACCTCCTTCTGCTCCTCCTTCTGCTCCTGCCCCTGCTGCTCCTCCCTCTTGTTGTTCTCCCGCTTCTTCTTCTCCTCTTGCTCCTGCTTCTGCTTCTGTTTGTGCTCCTGTTGCAGTTATTCCTTCTGTTGCTCTTTCTCCTTCTCCTGCCCCCTGTGGGTGGGGGGGGGGGTGGGGTGGGGGCAGAATAGACCCACCGCGTCTCCCCACGCGATTTGTAAGAAGCGAATGACTGGGACATCGTGACTCGATTTGCGTTTACTCTAAACTATTCCTATGATTGTCGTGCTCAATGGCTTTATTTCGCCTACAAAGGCTGAGAGGCCGTAAAAATCCCTCCCTCCCTCCCTCCATCTCCCCCTCATCCTCATACTGCTGCTCTTACTGCTGCTGCTCTTCCTGCTCTTGCTCCTGCAGCAGCTTCTGCTTGTGCTCATCTTTCTCTTGCTTCCCTTCGTCTTGTTGCTTCTCTTGCTCCTGAGGGAGCTACTGCTGCTTCTCCTGCTCATCATGGTCCCCTTGCTCCTGCTCCCTCCCTGCGCCTTCTCCTCAGCAGAGGAAGTCACAAGAATCTCAGTAACATGGGCTGCAGACTCATCCCGAGTGCCAGCACATAGGAAAGGACGCTCGATCCTTGAACCTCGCGGCTGAAAGACCATCAGAGCAGGTTATGTGTTATCCGCTGATTGATAGAGTAATCAAAGGGAAAGGGAAAGACTATTTTTAAAAAAGGCAAAGGTGACTGCTTTTAACCTGCTATTGGCACCCACTGATAGATGCTCTAATCTCCCACTTTAATTTCCCGGTCAACGGTCTTGTATTATTATCCGTCAAAAATCATCTTAAATACTTGGGAAGCATGCAACCAGGCTGAGGAGAAACGCGCCAAAGTTAGTGTTCGCAGTTTTTAAACTCAGGATTCACAGGTACCCGGTGGTACGCCGTGGCGGGGAGAGACAATGAGAGTGAAGCACTTTGCTCTGGGTTGCAATTCCACCCCGGAATCTGAGCAGCTTGGAACGTCGCACCCGTCAGCCGCGAGCGACCGCAGTCAAGCGCGCTGACCACGCTTGCTGATGTACATTTATTGCGCGCTGACTGTCTCCTTTCCTGTGTTGCAGGTGTTTGTGTCCGTGGCTGAGCCCGACTTAACCTTCACCTTGCCAGAGTTCAAAGGCAACGTGACCGAAAACTTGCCAGAGGGAACCAGTGTCAAGGTCGTGGACGTGGACTGCACTGCCGAGCTGAGGGGTCTGCCTGTGCTGTACACCTTCGTCACGCCTACAGGTAGGGCTTCCAGAAGTAAACTGTGCACCTGTTAAAACGTCAGAAAAACTCGATCGAGGTTTTGTTGATGCATTTTTTGTGCTTTCAATTGACATCATTGCAGAAATGTTTCCGGAGAAATGCGTTTACTTGTACGAGCGGTAGGAGAATCTCGTGTAAGCGCTGTGTGGAAGAGCTTCATTTGAATAATTTCAAGATGTTAAATAGGGTAGATGCGATGGAATTTCTCGTTTGTCCCTCTCTCCACAGTAACGTAAGACGCACAGTCTTGTTGTATCTGCTCTAATTCAGTGAACGCAGTGTTTGATTCAATGTCTCCACGTGGCACTATAACAACAAGCTCCCCGATGAAGATTATACATGTACAATATACTGCCGAAGGCGCTAGAAGTCCCCTCCTCAGTTAGAAAGCTTGGAAGCTGGGGTTCTGACCTACTTCGTGTGCTGAGTTCACAAGCAACGTTTCGCCACTGTGCCACTGTTCAAGCCACCTGTAAAGATGATAACCGTGTCAATGTAGAAAGGATTTTGGGGCGGCATTTTGGCGGAATCTGATTTCCAGGTTAATACGATAAGACAGGGAAAGACTAGACCTAACAAATATTAAAAAATTATATATTTAGGTTTTCGGTCACAATGATCATCCAACAAGACCGCACGCTTATTCAACAGTTAAAAAAAATTATGATCTAAAGTGCATGAAAAATAAAGTGGTCGTATTTGATCATCGAAGAGCTCGGAACGCGTCCAAGTATAGCCACTAACATCAAATGAACGTCTATTATACGTGAGGAAACACATCAGCGTGCTCTCTCGTTGTCCATCACGCTGACCTCGAGTGGATGCGACAAAACCATGGGAGTAACTGGAAACATTCTCTCCAAGAAAGTTGTGTGAACGTGATTGCGCAAATGTATGTTTGTTTGCTTATCAGGGCTACGTTTACAGCTTATTCCTTAACGATGACTTAGTAAAGCAGGGTCCATTGTATACAAGTTATTGTACTCGAATGGTGTTACGAATCTGGCAGCAAGAGGCCTAAAGACCTTCCTCGTCCAAGACTGAAACGACAATATGCTGTAGTGTAAAGCGCCGAAGAGCAGCAGAAGTGCTGAATTCAGGCGCTCAATAAATGGCATACATACATACATACATACATACATACATACATACATACATACATACATACATACATACATACATACATACATACATACATACATACATACATACATACACACACACACACACACACACACATACATACATACATACATACATACATACATACATACATACATACATACATACATACATGCATGCATGCACGCACGCACGCACGCACGCACGCACGCATCCATACATACATACATACATACATACATACATACATACATACATACATACATACATACATACATACATACATACATACATACATACATACATACATACATACATACATACATACATACATACATACATACATACATACATACATACATACATACATACATACATACATACATACATACATACATACATACATACATACGTACATACGTACATACGTACATACGTACATACGTACATACGTACATACGTACATACGTACCTACCTACCTACGTACATACGTACATACATACATACATACATACATACATACATACATACATACATACATACATACATACATACATACATACATACATACATACATACATACATACATACATACATACATACATACATACATACATACATACATACATACATACATAACATACATACATACATACATACATACATACATACATACATACATACATACATACATACATACATACATACATACATACATACATACATACATACATACATACATACATACATACATACATACATACATACATACATACATACATACATACATACATACATACATACATACATACATACATACATACATACATACATACATACATACATACATACATACATACATACATACATACATACATACATACATACATACATACATACATACATACATACATACATATCAAAATGACTTTATTCATCTTAAGGGGTACATTCATTGTACATGATGAACACATTACATATTGCAACTCATACAGCCAATGAGGCCGGGGAACAAGATTGCAAACGGCGACTTCTTGACAACTAAGATATGTATAGCAAACAACAATTTTATTTGACATACAGTATACTGTTTAGCAATGACGTGGAGATGTAATTCCGTTCTTACTCACTCACTAATTTACTCACCCACCCACTCCCTGACTGGTTACTGTTCCTTTTCACATGTTCGCAATCATGAAATTACATTGGATTGAACAGAAATATCCAATGGACTTGTTATTGCGCCATGGCCGTCGTTATGGACTGAATAGAAGTGTTACTCGAATACGTCATTAATCTCACCATATTTCCTTGCATTCATAAACTTCACCATCTCCCACCTACCCTCCACCCACGCCCTAACCCTACCATCCCTTACTCTACCCCTCTTATACCACCATTCCCCACCTCGTACCACCTCGTCTGATGACATCTCTCTTATCTTGACTGCTCATGATGAGGTGCGAAGAAACTGGTATCGTCCATTGCCCTAAGTTCGAGTAGGCTGAAGCCGCACAAAAGCATTTTCAGGGAATAGCTCTGCACCGTTGCTTCCAAACAATGTTCGAACCAATCGTAGCGCTGATGGAACAGTACCTTGCTGTGCCTTTTGCACGTCCGGCCTGTACTCCACACGGTTTGAGTCCGCTCACGAACCTCGCGTGGATGCTTCCAAGCGATCCGACTACTAGCATGACTAATTTGCATTTGTAGCCAAGATCGTCGATCCTCTGACACAAGGGAAAGTATTTGTTGAATTTGCTGTTGTAGCAGTCATCAAAAAAAGTGTCAAAGGGGACAGACACTTCCACTAACACACATGTTTTCTCAGTAGGGTCAATGAGGCACAGATCCGGCCTCGTGTGACGCAACTCTGAGAATGCCCCGTCTTCACATTCCACGAAATGTGAGGGTTTCACGTGCTGATCAGTCAGGACAGTGGCTTGGGGGTTTGCCTCCGACACGTTCCTTGTGATGATTTCAGCAATCCTGTTGTGACGCTTTTGGATGGAGTTCTTTTTTCTTTTACAACCGTTGGTAATGTGACTGACTGGTTCGGTATGAACGCCACATCTCTGACACTGCTATTGCACTCTAACAGCTGCAGCCTAGCCTTCACCACAAATTTGGCCAAGTTGTCGCTCAGTCGCATGTTCAGTAAATGAGAGTTGGAGAGGCTGTGGTTGATGTTGATGGTGCGGGAAAATCGTCCTTGCGATTGTTTCTCTTTCCACTTATCTGTCGTGCTCTCGATCTGCATCTGCTTAAAGCTTGAGTAGAAGGCTGTGGGATCAGTGAACGACAGCTCGATATCCTCGTCTACATACATACATACATACATACATACATACATACATGCATGCATGCATGCATGCATGCATACATACATACATACATACATACATACATACATACATACATACATACATACATACATACATACATACATACATACATACATACATACATACATACACACACATACATACATACATACACACATACACACAAGCAAACAAACATACATGCATACATACATACATACACACATACATACATACATACACACATACACACAAGCAAACAAACATACATGCATACATACATACATACACACATACATACATACATACATACATACACACACACACACACACACACACACACACATACATACATACATACATACATACATACATACATACATACATACATACATACATACATACATACATACATACATACATACATACATACATACATACATACATACATACATACATACATACATACATACATACATACATACATACATACATACATACATACATACATACATACATACATACATACATACATACATACATACACATACATACATACATACATACATACATACATACATACATACATACATACATACATACATACATACATACATACATACATACATACATACATACATACATACATACATACATACATACATACACACACATACACATACATACACACATACACACAAGCAAACAAACATACATGCATACATACATACATACATACATACATACATACATACATACATACATACATACATACATACATACATACATACATACATACATACATACATACATACATACATACATACATACATACATACATACATACATACATACATACATACATACATACATACATACATACATACATACATACATACATACATACATACATACATACATACATACATACATACATACATACATACATACATACATACATACATACATACATACATACATACATACATACATACATACATACATACATACATACATACATACAAACGTACGTACGTACGTACGTACGTACATATATACATGCATACATGCATGCATGCATGCATGCATGCATGCATGCATGCATGCATGCATGCTGTGATTCTAACTAGTTTGAATGACTTCGTGATCAATAGCCTTATATAGCCTACAAAACAGCTGATAGGCGGTAGAACACCCCGTCCATCCTAAGGTTCTCTAATGTTATTTGCGACCATTCCAGAACTGTTCAGCCTGAACTCGAGCACTGGGGTGATTGGCAGCACGAAGACGTTGGACAGGGAGCAGTCCGCGCTCTACAGACTGACCGTCAGCGTGGCCCTGGCTGTCTCCACCAGCTCAAGGCGTCGCCGGCAGAGTAAGAGGGGAATGGGAGATGGGTTTAGGACAGTGCTACCCGTCCCCGGTCTTTTCTTCCCCGACTCGCCTCTCCTTGTCATTTCTTCCCCATAGAATTCTCTCGCCCGGGGTCATTTCATCCCCCGACAACCCCCCACCCCCCTGGACAATTTGCCCCCCCCCCCTCTCTCATTCTACCCTCGAATTCACTCCCCTCCTCGCAATGTGTGAATGAGTGCAAGGATGGCTGACTGAAGATGGAATGCAACAAACACCATTTCAACTCTTGAACGATTCATTTTCACACACACACACACACACACACACACACACACACACACACACACACACACACACACACACACACACACACACACACACACACAAACAATGCACGCTGGTGTTATCACCTGCATATAAAAATAAAGAAAAAGTTTATCGTTTTTTTTATTAATTCTGAGACGTCATGCATTAATGAGAGCTCTAACCGCACTCTTTTTACTCTGGTCACCAGGCCATTCCCATAATCCCTTCAACACTCTCTCAAATCACCTTCTGTTTCTTCATTGTGCAAATGGTAACAAAAAAGGGGGGAATTTGAATGAAGTGTGAATCTCATTCAGAGGAGATGGGATTCGCAATGGATAAGGTCAGCATTAGGATTATCATTTTATATAAGACCTAGTCGCTCTCCACACTCAAATCATCTTCTTCCTTTTGTGCTCATTGACGCTATCCCCCGAGGTTCCTCGTCTCCATCACTTGAGTTCATCCCTCGACACAACCATGTCTTAACCAGCAGGCCCCATTCCCCTATCCACTCCATCTCACATGGTGTCTGGTCACTTTTTCCCCCAGTCAGCAGGCCCCATTCCCCTATCCACCCCATCTCACATGGTGTCTGGTCACTTTTTCCCCCAGTCAGCAGGCCCCATTCCCCTATCCACCCCATCTCACATGGTGTCTGGTCACTTTTCCCCAGTCAGCAGGCCCCATTCCCCTATCCACCCCATCTCACATGGTGTCTGGTCACTTTTTCCCCCAGTCACTTCTCTCGCTCCTCGCTCTTTTCTCCCCTGGGTCATTCCCCCCGACACTGATCCCCCGGTCAATTTTCTCCCGTAAAGAAATCCCCAGCGCCTTCTGATGTCATTTTATCCCAGGAAATTTTCTACCCCACCCCTGCCAAACTACGGGCGCTAATTTTCATAAAGTGTCATTGGGCAAACTCTCATTTGCACACATGAAATGGAATGGTCAGATTAAGAATCTTGGTTCATAGATTTCCTTGACAGTCTGCAATGGTAACGAAAATTCTTTATGCATGTCCGAATGATATACCCGTCAAGTTGAAGTTTTTCATTGAGTGCATGGTCTAATTTTTCACTATTCTATCGACGGCTGAATCCTTTTTACTGACTTCCTCTGAGCAATCATTTCAGACTTAAGTCTTCTTTTTACAAAAATACCTTTGAAGGAAAATATTTTCGAGGATTTTTATTCCGGTAGCCGCTGTGCGGCGCCAAGTTACTGGTCTAACTCCTCGGTAGGAGAGACAATGCAGGTGAAGCCCCTTGCCCAAGGATGCAGCTCTAGGATCTGTGCAGTCTTGAACAACGCACCTTCCAGTCCGAAGTGACTGTAGACGTGCGCCTTAACCTCTGTACGAGAGCCTCAGAATGTGACGTTTACTGTCTGTCGTCTAAGCTGCTTTCCTTCATTCTACCGTCACTTCACAACTACAAGAATGTCTATGTAAATTTTCCTTTCTACCGTTGACGAGCAGCCAACACCGTGGATGTCATCATCGGCGTAAATGACGTCAACGACAATGCACCGTCGTTGCCTAGCAACACAACGTTCGGAGTGGCGCGAGACGCCGACCTCCTCACGGTGGTGGGTGTGGTCAAGGCCGAGGACAAGGATCAAGGCATCAATGCCGACATGCGCTACAGGCTGACCAAGGGACTGCTACACGTCTTCCAGCTGGATGAGGCGACCGGCGAACTGCGGCTGGTTTCCAAGCTGGAGAATCCTCACTATCTGCTGACTGTAGCAGCCACGGACCTACAAGGAAAAGGGATGTCTGCAGTCGGCGATGTTTTTGTGAGTGCAGTACAAAGATGACACACAGAGAGGGAATGGTTGGGGCGAGGTTCTTGCGTGTTTATAGTGCAGGTTTTAACACGCCGTTTTCAAACTTGCTCTCTTGACTGTAGTTGTTAGAAAATGATTTAGATGAGGATAAAGCATAGACTTAAAAAAATAGAAAGATGATTAGAAAGATATATCAGGCTTTTAAATGTTAAATACATTAATTCGCAAATATTTTTTGAGATGGCCAAAAGAAAAAAGCAAGGCTGTGTCATCAGTTTCCCAAAACAAGTGACACCTATATGCCCATGGTGATGTGTCTGAGTGTTAGACTCTTTAATATTTGTCTATTTGTGTGTTCGTCCGTCTGTCCGTCCGTCCGTCCGTCTGTCCGTCCGTCCGTCCGTCTGTCCGTCCGTCCGTCCATGTGTGTCGTGTGTTTGCCAGTCAGTCTACCTGTGTGTGTTTATGTATTTGTGCATGAGTGTGCGTGCATGTGTGTGTGTGTCTGTCTGTGCGTGCGTGCGTGTGCATGTGTGTGCGTGCGTGCGTGTGTCTACCTGTGTGTGTTTGCGTATGTGTGCATCTTTGTGCGTGCGTGTGTGTGTGTCTGTCTGTCTGTGCGGGCGTGCGAATGCGTGTGTGTGTGTGTGTGTGTGTGTGTGTGTGTGTGTGCATGTCTCTGTCTGTGTGTCTGTCTGTGTGTCTGTTTGTGTGTCTGTGTGTCTGTGTGTCTGTCTGTCTGTCTGTCTGTCTGTCTGTCTGTCTGTCCGTCTGTCTGTCTGTCTGTCTGTCTGTCTGTCTGTCTGTCTGTCTGTCTGTCTGTCTGTCTGCCTGTCTGCCTGTCTGTCTGTCTGTCTGTCTGTCTGTCTGTCTGTCTGTGTGTGTGTTTGTCTGTGTCTGTCTGAGTCTGGCGCGTGTGTGTCTGTCTGTCTGTCTGTCTGTCTGTCTGTCTGTCTGTCTCTCTGTCTGTCTGTCTGAGAGTGTGTCTGTCTGTCCGTCCGTCCGTCCGTATTCTTGTGTGTGTGTGTGTGTGTGTGTGTGTGTGTGTGTGTGTGTGTGTGTGTGTCTGTGTGTGTGTTTTTGGTGCGTGCGTGTGTGTGTGTGTGTGTGTGTGTGATTACGATTGTATATCTGGTTCTCTCTGTCTCTCTCTCTCTCTCTCTCTCTCTCTCTCTCTCTCTGTCTCTCTCTCTCTCTCTCTTTCCTGTCCATATGTACATGTTGAAGTGGTTTCTCAATGTTGCCTCTAAAACGCCAAATGTGATGATATATGGTGATGCAGGCAGATATCTATTAAACATAAACGCTCAGATACGCTCAGTCAAATATTGGGTTAAATTGCTTAGAATGAACTCTAACAGATATCCTTATCAAGTATACATGTCCATGCCTAACGCGGTAGACGCAAAACATAATTGGCAACAGACATAAAAATATTATTGAATAAACAGGAGTTTAGAAGGACATGGGAGTGTCAAATGGTTCAAAATGAAACTACGTTTATAAGGCAGATGAAAAGTAGATTAGTTGAATGCTATACGACTGAATGTAGAAATTGTGTACAGCAAAGTACGAGATATACCTTCTACAAATTAGTAAAAACAGAATATGGTATAGAGCCATATCTCTATGTATTAGTCAAAAAGTATTTAGAGATGCCTGGATGCGATTCAGAATGGGAATTAGTGATTTATTTGTACATAAGTATAGATATAGTCCATTGCTCGCCCAATTATTTGCCCATCATGCATGGAGACAGATGAAGACGAAATTCATTTTTTATTTCATTGTCCAGCTACATATGATCTCCGAATGAAGTATGTATTACCGTTTATCCAACTTCGTGTTAGTGAACCAGTTTCTGACATTTTCTTAACTGATGATGTTTATGCAATTAGAAGAATTGCGACGTACTTTTATAAAGCTTTCCAAAGACGAGCAGAGGCAATGCTGATGGTAGACAATCATAGATACCTCTTTGAGAACTAAAACTCGACGATCTAGCGATAATTATTAACTCTAGTTGTCACCGTTGTCCATTAGCAGATTGTGAAGTGTTCATATTACAATTCTGTGTAACTGTTTGTGATTTGTAATGGGCCGGAGGCCCCCACAATAAAACCAATTGTTCGTTCCTCTCTCTCTCTCTCTCTCTCTCTCTCTCTCTCTCTCTCTCTCTCTCTCTCTCTCTCTCTCTCTTATTTATTCTGTCTGCCTGTCTGTTTATCTGTCTGTCTATTCGTCTGTTGGTCCATCATGTCTACTGCCCTGTGGAAAGTTGAGAACCTAATGACGTTAAGGAATTTGCTACAGGTGGTTGTGCTTAACAAGAATGAGAGCTTCCTTCTGGTAACCAACGTTTCCATGGCAACCTTGCTCGCCGGAAAGGTCCACTACATGGGGTAGGTGAAACTGCCTTTTGATGGTGTCAGTATGTTTGTACGTATGTGTAATGGAATTCGTTTAGAGCCCATACCAATTCAAAGGGTGCTTCGTGGCGCTTTGCACAAATAGATCTTCACGAATTTACGTTTGGCACCGGCATGTTTTCCAAACAGCTGCTCTGGCCAGGTCAGTCAGAGGCCGATTACCCACACGTGTTAGTTGCTGAGACCCGCGTCGAGGAAATGAGTACTTCTCAATGTGCTTCTGAAGTCCTTTTACTGCCTCTTGACGCCGAGCCCCTAGCCACTGATTGCGGAGAACACCTGCGCTGCTAAAGAGAAAGTGCGATCGCCTGTCTGGAGTGCTCGTCAGCCTTCTTCTATTGTCAAGTCAAATTACGTTTCGAGATCTCTGGCAGAAGCGCAACGATACATATATATCGAGAAGTTCCCATTCTGTCGCCATTGATGTAACATTTTGTTTGGGTAAAACACAACTCAGAGGCACCAATGCTGACACTCTTAAGAATGGATTCAATCCATCACTGCCACACATCAAGGCATCAAATAGGTGTACTACTGTCAGATCATTTCGACGCAAACTGAGAATGTTTTCGTGTCAGTCGGTATATGAGGAGTTTTCGGGCGAAATGGCATAACATACCTATCCGTCACTTACCGTAGAACTACAAGCATTGGTCAATGCTACTTTTCCCGCTTAAACCCCTCACACTGATCCTACAAGTCTGCTATAAATATGTTTCATCTACAGCCAATGGACAAGCTAATAATCATCAAAGAGGAAGGGTTAGAGGTGTGTCGAAGTGAGCATCTGTTATTATTGGACAGCGACAACAGACATTGATCAAAATAGGTCAATATATAGAGCAAAGGACATCTGTATAATTGCATGTAATGGCTAAATAGTAACGCCACTTTTTGACTCACATGCGAAGCAAAAGTGAGTCTATGTACTCACCCGTTTCGTCCGTCCGGGCGTCCGGGCGTCCGGGCGTCCGTTTAAAACTTTAACGTTGGATTTTTCTCGGAGACTATTAAGTCTATCAACACCCAATTTGGCATGATGGTGTATGATGACAAGGCGTCAAAAAACATACATAGTGACTTGACCTTGCTTCAAGGTCAAGGTCGCAGGGGCCATAAATGTTGTCTAAAAAACAGCAACTTTTCCCATTTTCTCTGAAGTTTTTTAGATTGGATACCTGACCTATATATGGTATATACGGCAAAGTAAGCCCTATCTTTTGATACCAGTTTGGTTGACCTTGCTTCAAGGTCAAGGTCACAGGAGCTCTTCAAAGTTGGATTGTATACATATTTTGAAGTGACCTTGACCCTGAACTATGGAAGATAAATGTTTCAAACTTAATAATTATGTGGGGCACATGCTATACTTTCATCATGAGGCACATTTGGTCACATATCATCAAGGTCAAGGTCACTTTGACCCTTATGAAATGTGACCAAAATGGGGTAGTGAACCACTAAAAGTGACCATATCTCATGGTAGAAAGTGCCAATAAGCACCATTGTGCTTCCTATGTCTTGAATTAACAGCTTTGTGTTGCATGACCTTGGATGACCTTGACCTTGGGTC
>JAWQFJ010001354.1:60000-61759 GCA_034096865.1 Theodoxus fluviatilis
CCTTATTTTCCAATCATTCGTGAAAACTAACATTATTTTGGACGACATTGCACTGGTAAATGAATCACTGTTTGCTTTCGATACACCGGGGCTGTCTGCTGATCCTGTTCCTAAAGAAAACATTAACATCACCCAAAGCAATGGCTGCAAGAAAACTTACTAACACGCAACGACTTACGAAACACAAGTCCGTCGAGTATATAGAAAAAGCATCTCGATGATACACCTTCGTTGGCCGTGTGAGGAATGGAGGAAAAAAGTTATCTAAATCAATGGGTGGTCTTCCCAACCTATATTGCGAAAAATTCTTGAGTAGTTTCTTACAGCAGAGACGCGACTCTCAATCTGACCAAAAGTCCTCTGTCCTGCTAAGATCGTGTCCTTTTGTCCCGTCTGACACCCTTTCTTTCAATGTCGAATTCTCACACGGTATGTCCATGAAAACATATAACTGAATACCGTACTTTTTGTTCTTCAAATAAACTTTTCTCTTCTTACTGCGCCGATAGGGATTCGGAATATGACGACGACTCGAAGAAGTCCATAAGCGAGTTTGACAAGTAAGGGAAAACAGTTTTGTAGATAAAGACTTTTGTAACAATTTTTGATCTTACGAATATAACTCTGCAATATAACAAGAATACTGTTCATCATCCCTATAAAATCTATATTGAAAAAGCAGATTATTTTGTACTTCAACAGTTCATTAACCTTACCTTAACAAACCTAATTCTATAATGATTTGACCACTGCAAAGAGGTAAATTTGAGCGCACATTTCTGAAGAAAAATTTTCAGAAGATATCGTAAAATGACCTACAATCCCTGACAAAAGCAACCCAGAAATAACAAGTCAATTAACACGCTTTCAGATTTGTACTACGTTGGTGACTTGCTAATGGAAACGCACCTCTCTACGTCTTGACCACATTTGTTTATATGCTATTTCTTCACGGCATGCTCACAGGGTGTTTTACTGATGGAGGGAGGTAAATCCTGTCGTCACGCTGTCTAGTTTGTGTTCTGGTCATTTTGTAGACGCTTGTGAGTACTTGATGGTCATGCTTAATGCTTCATTTAACGTGGTTGCTTTCACATTTCATTACGTTGCCTCCGCATTTAGTCGACGTGAACTTTGAATCTGTTGTAATATGTCTATGTTTTGCCATAATTGATGGGAGAAATGGGGTTGCGGAGTCTTGCGATAATTCATCTCTGTGTTTTAGGACATAATTTCAAAGTAAGGGATATGTTTAGCGTAGTCCTAGCCACACCTTTAATGGATATCCCCATCATACTGCTGTCATATAATCTATCTCTCTCACTCACTCACTCACTCTCACTCTCTCTCTCTCACTCACTCACTCACTCTCTCTCTCTCTCTCTCACTCACTCACTCACTCACTCACTCACTCACTCACTCACTCACTCACTCACTCACTCACTCACTCACTCACTCACTCACTCACTCACTCACTCACTCACTCACTCACTCACTCACTCACTCACTCACTCACTCACTCACTCACTTCACTCCTCACTCACTCACTCACTCACTCCCTCACTCACATCACTCACTCACTCACTCACTCACTCACTGTGATGATCCTCATCTGTTGAGTCCAGTCGGAAGCATGTCTATTGGAATGATAAGAGAGAGAAAAAACGATATTCTCTGATCTCCCCAGATGTGAAGTTTCCATCATAGCGAACCCGGGGAAGTGAATAGGAATGAGAACCCTTGTTAGCTAGTCCCAGCT